>VWZW01004069.1:1176-75594 GCA_013397115.1 Edolisoma coerulescens
ACACAGGAATCCATGACAACATTCCACTGGTGAGCTATCCCACCATGTCTCTGTAATTGCAGTGGGATCATGGCTCTGTGACAGCACAAAGATTTCCAGTTCTTATTTATTCCCCATGCTCTGCGTGTTTGTGTACAGGCACTTCAAGGAGGCAGTCGAGCATCCAGGTTCCCTAGGAGGGGTGTAAGAGGGTTTCCCATAGCCATACACACCCTTGATTTGGGTAGCCCTAGGACTCTCATCTTGAGACAGCCAACATTGCCTCTCCCCAGGAGGAAGCAATGGCATGAGCATTGCCAATCTGGACCCCACCCACTGAGTCCTTCAGTTTAAAGCCCATCTCACTAAATTGGCCAGTCAGTCATTGCTTTTGAAAATCCAGTTTGTTGTATAGAAAACTACCTTGATGCATAGTAGCTTGAAATAATCAGAAGGTTCTAAGTAACCTGGGAACTTAACTCTCATTTCAAAATTACTCCAGGCACTTTAGGTAGAAGAATTCACTACTGGAGCCAAAGGTTTGTGTGCGATACTATTGGAGCTACAGGTCTATAGCTAAAAGGCGGTAGCTCCTAAATTGCTTTTCAGAGTTGGTGATAGTTACGTAAGTTACAAAACTATAAAAGTGGAGTTTTTGTTACTTCCGGCTTAAAATTACTTTTCTATTTAAGTACCATAAGTGTTATTTTTGTATTCCTCTTCAGTACCAGAGAGAGAGGCATTAACTCCCTGGAGCAGGCTGAGCAGAGGGCTACAAAGATGATTAGGGACTGGAGCATTTCTCATGAGGAAAGGCTGAGAGAGCTGGATCTGTCTAGCCTGGAGACGGGAACACTGAAAGATGACCTCATCACTGTCTATCAGTATCTGAAGGGAGGGTGTCAAGAGGGTATTTCCAGGCCCTTCATGGTGGTGCCCAGGAATAGGACAAGAGGCAAGAGGCAGAAACTGATATACAGGAAGTTCCACCTTAGCATGAGGAAGAACTTCTTTATTGTGTGGATAACTGAGCACAGGAACAGATTGCCCAGAGAGTTTGAGAAGTCTCCCTCACAGGAAATATTCAAAAGCCATGTAGACACATTTCTGAGTACCTTGCCGTAGGGGACCCTGCTTGAGCAGGGATGTTGGACTAGATGACTGCCACTGGTCCCTTCAAACCTTACTCATTCTGTGATTCCGTGATTATTATTGCTGCTGTTATTATTATTTTTTTACCATTTTTCCCCTTTGAAAATTTTCATATAGCCTAAAAGCTCATGAATTAAAAGACATTGAAGAACCTGTAATAGACTGCAGAAGATGTTATAGCAACACATGGGTAAGGTTCAGCATGATTTATGTTGGCATTTATTTTTTAAACAAGTTTATTATTTGTGTCGGATTAGCAAACATAAAATGTGAAGTAGTCTTATTAGTCATGAAACTGATGCAGTGTGAACAGTAGCAGAGAAAGCATCTTCACAGCCACCTGCCAATGCCCCTCAGTGCTGAGCTGGGCCCCTTCCAGGAGGGGAGGACAGGTGACCAATTAATTTATGATCACTTATGACATGGGCCATTCATGTGAGCTGTAAAATCCCCTGTGGTGGCGTCATCTTACTGGCTAAGTAACATGTGACTTTTTGCATTCTGAAAAGGACCAAGCAGATGAGTAGAGAAAATCCAGAGGAGAAGTATAGTTAGGACACCTGCCCAGCTTCATATAGGCATACATTTTGCAAAGGCTTTATTCAGTCTTTGCAAAGGACAGGAAGACCAGAGCAACACCAATAAATCATTTTGATATTAAGCATTGAAAATTCTATAATAATTTTGCTCATTGACATGAAATAATTTTGATCACTACCATGCTGGACTAAATTTTAATTATCAACCTTCTGAAGAAAGGCTAACTAATCTTAAGGTGTAAAGAGAATATTCTCTTAAGTAAAGAGAATATTCATGTAAATTGCCAGATGGGCTTCCTTTTTTTCCCCCCTCTTTTAAATGAGCTATTTGAGAGTTAACAGAATGATTATATTTCTTGTTCTCATTGTATTTGTGGAAGCAGAAATGCAAACTAGAGGGATGCTGTAGCTTTTTGTAGATTAATCCCTTGGGGAGAAGAAGCATAACTACAGAAGGAAAGTTTAAGAAATGAAATCTTGATGCTGAGCTACTGAACTAGAAAAATTGTTCCCACCTTGTTTAAGTAGAGACCTTAACTAATGAATTTGACTCTTCTACTTGCCCATCCTTATCCAAAATTATTTTAGGGTAAGATTTTTCCCTTCCCTTCCCTTCNNNNCTCCCTTCTCTCTTTTCTATTTTTTCTCTTCTCTCTTTTCTTTTTTCACTTAGTTTTTCTTTTTCTCTTTTTTCTGAGTTTGGATTAAGTGACTTACTCAGTTTTTGACTGAAAATGTCAGATGAATTCTGCATTGATCTCTTATTTTTCCACTTAACCACTTTCCATACTTCACACCTCTTTGGAATTTGATTCTAACCAATTAAATAAGACTCCTCTGTATGTGGATTGGTAATGTAGCAGATAAAGTACCAACCTACATGCTTTCAGATGGGATATGAAAAACCATACTCAGAGTCACAGCATTGCTAAAGGAAAAAGCAGCATCTTCTTTCAGTAAAAAAAACACAACCAAACACCATAGGGAGAAGCTCTGAAAGTATTTTTATCATGACAACTCCTTGGCAATCTCAGAGAAACTACATATTCTTCACATTTTATTTCATCATCTTGCTTGATGAAGATTCATGTTGTTAGAAAATATTACTCAAATAATTCATTTTGGGGATTTGAACAGGTTTTTCAACCTGTCAAACAGCACCTGGAGTAGTAGAGACCTGATAGAAAAAGCAGGGAAGAGAAGGAGACCTCGTAGAAGACAAATGCTACTTGATCTTTTTATCTTATTGAGGGAGTTACAAGTGTAGGATTAGAGAAAAGCTTCATTTTTGTTGCAGGTTTATCATCCAAATGTATATATTCTGCAACTTGGAGAGGGCCCTGTTTGGTTCTCAATTATAAAACAGAACAATTTCTGAAGGAATAATTTCCAGGACATCTGAAGAAAAAACTGCTCCAGATAATGGATACACTGTAAAAGCAATGATTATGTGCAACTGTAAAAACCTTCAGGCACAAAAAGGCAATTTCACATCTTCCCAGTCCATCAAATGTCACTTCCATTTTTTTGACAGCTCCAGTGTCTTTCAATCGGTCTTTAATTTCCATAGTGAGACCTATTAGCAAAGCAAGATCTTTTTTAGGATGTGGAAAACACATTTTAAAAAATTGTTAAGTTATCCTTTTGTAAAAACAGGAATGTGATCCAAGTCACACACTCTGTTGTGATGGTTTTCTACACATATTGCAAAAATGACATGTTTTTTGAAATAATTGTGAGAAGAACACATCAGTCACTTCTTAGCCTCTCAAGATATGCTCATGCTCGTTCTCTTAAACCAATTTAGACCACTGTTCCAAAACGCTGAGAGATCCAATAAGCTGAGGCACACCGCTTATTGGATTGTATTGATCCCCCACACTTAAAGGAGGCTTGACTCCAGATACACATTTGGCATCATCATCCTATCTCTCAGCAGATCTCAGTTTGGCAAGACTTAAGAAGTGGATTTTGTGTCACCTAGTTATTAAGTGCTTGCTTTTAACTTCAGGTCCTTATTCTCACTTAATTTGTGTGAACTTGCTAATGAGTCAGACAGCGGTTTGCTGTAGATGCTTTATCTCCTTCCTCAAGTATTTTCCCGATTTCATTTATCAACATGTAAGATTTATATTATAGAAAATCCACTAAAAAGAGTAGTAAATTTGTATTTGTTTTGAAAACCTCATGAAATATTTTTTTAAAGTTCAGCTATTTATGATTTTTTGTCATGAATTTGTGTGCGGAGAAATCCTACCAAAAGAATTTTTACTCTGTCAAATTCTTAGCTATAATGCTGCACATCACAAGGTCCTCCATTAGAGGGTCCCATAACACTGACTTAAGCAGAATTAGGTACCATTGGTAAAACTGTTGAAATGACTAGTGAAGTGCAAGTATCTGGGATGAACACTGGTATTTTGGTTGTAATATCTAAGAGCAGAAGTGAAGACACACAGACACATTAGAAAACAATGTAGTGAAGTGACACAATACAGATCTAATAATCATTAATTATGAAATCTTTCCTTTGTTTTAGAGTAGTTGTTTACTTCCTTCTAGCACAAGTTATTGTTCAGCATGTGTTGGACACTGTTGACTTCCTATCACATCTTTATCTTTTCTTTGAGTCTTTCATCTGTTCCACATGTATTTCAGGCCCTGGAATGCCCTCGTTCTCATTATGTTATAAAATCTTCAGATTTTGGAAACCAGCACTTTTTACATACCAAACAATCTCTCATTCTTTATAACTAATTTGTTTCCTTTGAGAATGCTAATGTGGTATTATTATCATTTTTTTCTGCAAGTGACTTAAAACTTGATTCCATTTTAACAAACTAAGCACAGCAGAATTCACATAATGCCAGGTAAATTTATGTGCTATAGGTACATTTTGAATTTGTGCCACAGTTTAACTAAGAAGTGAACCATTGTCAAGCAATTTTTAGTATTCAAATTAGCTCTTACCTTCTCTGTATTTGGAAGAATTATGGGACTGATGAGAGGTTCAATACAAAATAATTGTTCTTGTAACTTGTATTGTAACTAAATAATGATTTTACATAGTATTAGTAAAACAAAACACATTTCTAAGAGTTCCACTCTAATGACTGGAACACCTATGCTTCAGCAGGGAGGATTTCAAGCAGGATAAATATTTTATCCATAAATCTTCTTCAATCAAAATTTTTATCTGGAAGGTGCCTTGAAAGTAATCTGAGGATTAGAAAATTATGTTTTCTTTTATCTTGATCCAAAGACGGCTATGAATAGGATTCTGCTAGCTAACAGCAATAAACTTTTTTCCAACCCCTGTAATTCTTAAGGTAGCTAGAGCATTACATCACTTTTCCTGTGGAAAGGCAAAATTCCACTTTAAGTACTTTTATGGTTTATAATGAAACTCTAGGACTTATACTTGCTAAATTTTCCCTACCTTCTATTATACCATAGCTGAATATTGATTATAGGAAAAAAGCAACTTTTTGGTTTGCTTTGTGAATTTAATTCTTGTAAAGTAAGTATTTATAATTTACTTGCCAAAACTTTCAGGCACTGGAGTGGGAAAGAGGGTATTCTAAAGTCTGCAGGATTTAGAAACTTAATTTCTTGGGGGAAAAGAAAAGGAGGAAATTACTATCTTTAACTTGAAATTTCAATTGGTCAGTATACAGTATTCCTACTGGAAGACTTTTACTGAAGCTTTTATGGTAGAACTGTCTGAAGAGTGAGAAAGTTTTTCAGAATAAGTAAGAACCCTAACATTTTACACTAAATCTAATTTTCACATGACAAAAACTTAGCAGTAGAACTTCAAAGCCTCAAAGCATCAAATTCTGGGGTATAGTTTCTCTCTGTTAAGATGAACTCTGTAAACCTTGTCTGCCCAGGAGTATGAACATACTATTAGACATCCTGCAGTCTACATGAGATAAGGACAGAATTATAGTATCTAGTTCCATTTTCAGCATTCTTTCATCACCTTTCTTTGTCTTCAGCTGTCCAATTTCAGGCTATGTATATAATTCTGTTTTCCTGTTATTTTCCAAGTTTTCAAAATAAAAATATGAAATATACAGTTTTTCTTCCCTAAAGCTTCTATAGCTTTTGTTATTCTTTATACTAGTACTGGCCAGAGGTTAATATCTAGAAATACTAGTAACTGGAGCTTCTAAAATTACTATTACACTTTATGTCACTAATTAATTTAAAAAATTTTATTAAGATTATAGAGGGCTCAAAGAGTTCCAGATGACAAAGTTTCCCAGCCTGTATATTTTCAGTTAAAAAAAAATGCACAGATAACAGCATACTGCATTTGTAAACCTTTATATTTAGAGTATGTCATTTAACTACTGAAGTATTAAAGGATAAGGTATATGGAGCTGCCTCATTTTAGAAATGTTACCTGCCTGAATTTTGAGTTAGCAAATTATGTTCACCATAATTATGCTTTCATAGCAAAGTATAGCAAATATATATATATATATACACACACATATATATATATAGGTTGAGAGTTTTGTCCATGAAAGGTTACAAAAACCCCACACAAGAGCAAAATGAAGACAGTGGAAGATAACATAGTCAGCCCTTCAGAAAACCTGGCCACATGATACATATGTACAGGTATAATTTTATATGTTTGTCTTTGAAAACCTTAGTGTACAGGTGCAAGTTGGTATTTGAGGACTTTTAGCCATCTGCTGTAACTTGGGCTCCTCCTCATTAGTCTTCATGGAAAATGTGGACAGGTCTTTCAGCTATTTGGTGATCACAGCTTTCATCATATTTGCTCTAGTTTTTCTCCATCAAAATGAACTCATTTGTAAAGAATGAAATAAATTGAATTAAAAAGGTTTAATCTGAAGGTTTAGAACAATTTCTGTTTATCTAATAGTTCGCCAAGTAAGAGGGGAGGATCAAAAAGCCAAAACACATTTGATAAAGTCTAGCATTAGTAAAGTTTGTGAACTCTGTTGCCAACAAATGCTGTCTTTGATTCTCATTAAATGAATCTTTGAATCTAGAAGGTTCTTTTGCTGCCTTGAAATAGGAAAAATAATTCTGCATATTTTTCAAACTGTCATCCCTTTCCGAGATGCAACATCTAACCAAATACTTGAAAATAAAAATATTTTTTACAAAACCACTTTTTTTTCTGTAATAGTTGGAGGCATAACACACCCTTTCTCCATGGGAGGTGTAACCATATCACTCTGAGTTGTAGATTCTGGAGACACAAATCATGTTTGCATGTCTGATTGAATTATTGAGATAATTTGCTGAACTTGAATTTTAGAGCCCATATCATATCAATTAGGTTCAGATCTGATTGCAATATATACCTGAATGAGACTGTATAACAGCCCTCAATATACGTTTTTAATGAGAGGCCCAGAGGCCAGTTACAAGATTATCAATGTTTAGGATGAAAAAAAATTAGCTAAGTACAGTAGATAATTGTTTTTAAAGCAGAGCTGCTATATACCCACTGCTTGAGTATGTGCTTTGTTTTGCAGTATCTCATTTTGATTTTGAGAGTAAATGATCTGGGTTTTTATCTAGGCCAGGAAAAAAAAATCACAGTTCATAGAGTAAACTGCACTTTAATTGGTTCTTGTAATTTAGGCAGTTGAATCCTTCATTTTTATTTGTCAAGTTTTAATTCATAAAGAAATAAAACAGAAGTTGATTTGTATAAGTGTAATATTGTTGATTTTTTGTTTGAGCTTACATTTCAAGACATATGGTTTAGAGATGGGAACAGTCACAGAGATGGGAAAGGTCACACATACCACAGAGTTCCCAGAAATACAAAAGCTTGAACCTGACCCCATTTCTTGGCAGAACTGAAATCTTTTATGTTCATTTGTCTGTGTATTTGATTTTGCATCCTGAATCAGATCAATATTCTTAGGAAATAAAGCCTAATCATTAGGCTTTATTTTACTTTCTTTATTTTATAAAGAAATACTTCAACCTTTTTCATAAATAGAGCCTTACAGAATTCGATGAAAAGGGCTAGTTCAGTAGACTAGCAATCTCAGCAATTATATTTTGAGGGATATTAAAATTCTGAATTCCTTATGGTTTTAGGTCATCTGAAATATGGAAAGACTATTTTCAGCACCTTACGATATACACAGGCTTACCTGTGCTACAAGTTGGTATTGCATTAACTTCCAAAGGCAATGCACATTGCAGAACTGCATTGTGCTACCTGGGGTTAAGGAAAAGAAATGTTTTTCAGAAGTCACGGGTTATCGTGACAAATAGTAGGGGGGAAATGCAAAGTGTAGTAAGAGAATGTAATTTTTTTGTTCTTGGTTTGGTACTTCTGAGAACATTAAATGTAGTATTTTCTATGAAAAAACCCCAAACAATAAAATCTAAATAATCACAAGAAATGTCAGCCAAGAGGGACTGTTTCTGAGATTGGCTATTAACCATTTTAGATGAAATCTACAGCAGAATGAAAGTTAGTTCTTAGAATTGGAAACTTGTGAAACCATTTCCTACATAGCACGGCATTAACAATGCCTCCTGAACAAAATCGTGTGGGAAAGTGTTTAATGGGATGGTGTATTTTCTCCCTAATGTGCTCTTCTAGCCCCCCTGTTGCTCTACCTAGCTGACACATTTTGTTCAGCTTGGACAAAGAGATGGGCACTTTGATGCGCATCTGTAGGCTAATGTCATGCTTGGGTTACAACAGCTTGCTGCTCTTCAGACCGGGACAATCTGAAGGTCATGATGGAAAAATCAGAACTTCTTTCACAATACCTATTCATGTCCCTTCATTTCCTCCTAGTTCTGTTTCTGTTTTATACTGCGTAAATTTTAAGTTCAGTGGCCTAAAGATGCTGAAGAATTAAGTTTAAAGTTTCATCTTTTTAAGATTTAGATCAACAGTTAATCTTAGTATATGGTTTGTGTATACATATATATTGATGTTAGCCTAAATTGTAAGAAAAGAACCCTCAATATGATATATCTCTTTTCAGAATCCTTTAAATTTTTGTTTGATACAACCCAATTATATTTTTCTTAACATTTTATGGACAATGACAGTATTCTTCGTGTGTTACATCAGTCTTGTAGGTATAGTGACATCTTTTGTGTGTTACAGAAGTCTTGCACTTTTCTGCTGTTTTTTCTATCATTGATTTTAAAGGAAATTTGTTTTCAAAGGCTTTGAATCTGCTCATTTTTAAATGTGTCTCGGTTTTTTAATGGCTGTAACTGATCGAACTGGACACTAAGGGGGGCTGTTTCATATTCTTTGTGTGCCTTCTGTCTCTTGTCTGCACACACAAACATGCATACACATCCTACTGCTCTTATGCTAGCATAGATCACTTCTATGAGTTTATTACCAAGTTAAAAAAGACAACATGAAGTACACTCATGTAAGCTTTTTTGGTCTTATATGTAACACCTGACCAGCACAGAGTGAGGCCAATCATCGTTGCATTCAGCTATGCTAGAGAATCATGGCAGTGATGAAGATACTCAGCATATAAAAAAAAGGCAAAATAGAGCTCCCATATAATATGACGAAGGCAATGGGCTCACACTAGAAATCCGAAAATGCCTTTATATAATGACAGGGGATATATTTGAAGTGGGAATCACCAATCTAAATTCACATTAAAACAAACAGTTAAACAGGCCATGGAAGAAAGCTTTTATCATCTATAACTGAAACCTATGCTGGAAATATGTGCCAGCTTCTAGGGGAGCAAGTGATTGGAGTGCTTGTAGCTGTCTTAAAAAAAGTTCAGCTAGCTGAAAAAGATATTATTCCTCATTAAGTATTTCTTTTATATTGTGTGAGAAAAATATATAGACAAATATTGTCAGAAGTAATACGATAATAGTTATTACTTGAAAAATAGCAAGGCCAAGTTGTTGTTTTCTTTTGCACATCTCCAAGAGTCACTGAAGTAAATGCATAAACCTATGACTAACAGGATTAGTCAGGTGAGATAAACTGTATTACAGGAATATAATATGAAACTTAGGTGTGGTATACATTTTTGTAGAAACAGCACAAATTTTGTGATCCTGTTTATCTGCTAAACCTCAAAAAGGCACATGTTTTCCCTATTTGGATGTTCTTTACCTTAATGATATTCCATAACTATACATCATGGAGTTTTGGCTTCATCCAGACTGAGTCAGAATTTCTTCTACAGAACCATTCTTTGTTTTCAACTTACCACCTGTCTGAAAAGGGAATGGTGTTGTACATTTATGTAGGAATTATCACTGAGCATTCTTACTGTCTCCTGCATTTCTACCCCTTCAGGAAATCCTGGCCCTGATTCTAAAACTGATGATGAATTACACATTATGTATAGCTTTTCCAGCTTGCATGTGACTTGGAATTCTCTAACTAAAATAAATATGTCTTGCCACTCTGAATTTAAGTAACCATTAATGTGATTAACTCAGAATTTCAAACTGACATCTACATTCTGTGCCAGTTTTAGAAAGGAAAAATTGGGCATTTGCACCAAGGAGTGATTTAGTAAGGTACTGAGGTCCACTCTGATGACCTCACAACTCCAACCTTATTCTGTTCTTGCATTTTATCTCTCCCACAAAGTTTTTCAGTGATGAGCATGGGACTTCCACCCCAAGGAAACTAAGCTTTTGAAGGCATTCCATATTGCAGGTATGCTTGTCCAATTGCCACGTATGACAAGCTGGACAGTAAAGAAGAAAGTAGGCCTTATCATCCCATAACTGTGGCCAGAGGGAAGAGTGATTCATTGGCAGCTTCAGAGGTGACTAGTGTCTTACTAGATATTCAGGTTTTAGTTGCTCAACTTTTTGTTTTGGTCTCATGTTTAGTTTTCTCCCCAAGGAGTCTGGATTTACTGTCTGAAAATTGAGTTTCTTCAAGGCTTCTAAAGTAGTGACATCAAAAAAATATGTGAAATTAGAAAAACTTTAGCAGAAGAATGTGTATTCCAGTTCTGTTCATCTTTTAAAGCCAACAGAAGATCCATCTTTGAATAAATTAATGGAATATTTGAAAGACAAAAATGCCACTGTGAAACATGAAATGGAAAAATAAGTTAGTAATCATATAATTTAGGATAAGGGTCGTTCACAAAGATATCACATGGTTAAAGATTTGCCCAGTAAAGTACAGACTGGAAATATGTATATAAATACTACTGCTATAGGGCAGAAATAAGTAAATAAACTGTACAGCTTGCAGACTTCCTAGAGTTCATTTGCCTACCTATGGAATATACTGTAACTTTGTTTTGCAGCCCTGTTTATACTGATGTTTTCTTTTAGAAAAGATTGCTAATGCTTTATTTTGCAGTCATCCTCATGGGGCAACATATCATATTTACCAGAATTTCATGCTTATTTAATGAAAGATGAAAGCTACATTGAACCTCTATTAGCAGATCTGTATCTGGATCCATTTAGATGGTACATGCCATAGTGATAAATGGTGGTATCCAGAAAAGTTGGATCTAGTAGTGAATATGCACTGCACAGTTCTATCATTCAGTATCACTCAGAAAAAATATCAGCAGTATGTTTACTGATGGGTTTCCACCATGTTCACGCAGTGACAGAGCCACACAGTGGCTGAATCTGGCAGGCACCTCTGGAGGTCACCCTGATTACCTCTGTTCAAGCAGCTGATTTAGTGTCTCCAAAGAGCGTTTGCCCGCTGCTTCCACAGGCAAGTTGTGCCAGTGTTTAGTCACATTCACTGTAGAAATGAACTCCCCTGTGTTTAAAAGGAATTTCCAGTATTTCCGTTTGTGTCCATTGCCCACTGTTCTGCAGCTGGTCACCAGCAAGAAGAATCTGCCTTTGTCTTCTTTTCACACACACACCTGCAGGATATTAACAAACACTGGTGAAGTCCCCCTGAGCCTGCTCTTCTTGAGGCCAAGATTCCTAGAAGTTTCACCCTCTCCTTTTATGACAGATGGTCCAGCCCTTTGTCATCTTCATGGCTCTTTGCCTTTTGCCCAGTTGTGCTGTCCATTATGTTCATGTCTTTCCTGCACTGGGGAGCGCAGTAGTGAAACAGCAGCCAGATGGGTCTCATCAGTGCTGAGTGGAGTGGAAGGATCACTTCACTTGGGCTCCTGGCAACGCATTGCCTAATGCAGCCCAGGAGGCTGCTGGCATTCTTTTCCACTGGAGCACTTTGCTTGTTCATGAACAGTTTGAATGCCCACAACATTTTCTGACAAGGTGCTTTCCAGCCAGTCAGTCTCAAGGCTGTGTGGGTGCTTGTGCTTATTCCTCAAACAGGAGAATGGCTTGCCATTCAACCTTTTGTTGAACTTCTAAAAGTTCCTGTTGGCCGATCACTCCAGCATCTCAGGTCTCTCTGGATTCCAGCAAATCTATCTGGTCTATCAACCACTTTTCCCAAGTCTGTATCACCTGCAAAGCTGCTGGGAGTGCACTCTGGCCCACCATCCAGCTCATTCAGGAAGATACTGAATACTGTTGGCACCGGTATCCACACCTGGGGTACTACACTGCATACTGGCCTCCAGCTGGACCTGGTGGTGCTGATCACAACTCTATGTGCTCACCACTTTATTAGTTTTCAGGTCACCTCACTGTCCATTTATCTAGACCACAGGTCATCAGTTCTTTTTACGATAACTTTCCAGGAAAAACATGTAATTGAATTAAGCAGAAGTTTCTTGTTGCTGGCAATGATGTGTTTTACTTTAGGCTTGTTAAGACTGTGCTGTACATCATCTCTTAGAACCATCTTCTGAAACACAGATTAGAAACAATTACCTTATTATTTAAACTCAAATCTGCTAATACAGCAATTCATTCCTGTACTATCCAAGAAATTGGCATTCCTATGTACTTTGGTATAGAAAATATGTAAAAGAAGACCAGTTAAGTTTGGATAAATTTTCAGTTTCCAGCAAAGTTAAGATATGGAAGCTGTTAGTTCTTCTCAGCTATTTGTTTCATCAGCAGTTGTTCATTTTCTTTTCTTAAATTATTGGATTGAAACAGCAAGCCAACACACAAGTAAGAAAACTGACACAGAAATAGGGAAAGCAGTATTTTAAAACAGATGCTTATAGAAGCCACAGTGTCTGTAGGTTCCAGAGATGTCTGCAACAAAGAAATGTGGCCTACAGCGTGGTTTATCACATGGCACAAGGGAAAATGCTTAAAATATGAGTAGTTTGGCAAACAATGAGATGAAAAGAGGATTCCATGTATGACAAAATAGCTTTCAGGATGCAGACTGAACAGACATAAAAATCCATGATCTGTCTTACATTTCACATGCAGCAATGTTTTGCATTGCTGTCTTAGCTTTCAGTGAGCACTGTAAAAATACTATTTTCAAGATGTGAAAGTATGTGCAAACCCTCTATCATGTTTATTATAGTGATGTTAGGGGAGGAGGTCATCCATGCTCAAAATGCTTCCCTCTGTTATCTGATGTCTACTTTACTTTATACAATCTGCTGGTCACTGGCCCCATCTCTCCTGTGGACAGATGATCCATTTCAGATGCCTGCCTTCTCTTTGCCAAGGCCAAGCACCGGCATGGTCTAATTGCCCGTCTGGTTGCTTTCTTGTTGCCTTTGGAAGGCTGTGCTCTCGCTGCGGCTTTTGTGGTTGTTTCCATCAGGCAGTGTGGTCCCTCTCAGAGGCACGAGTATGCCAGACGAACTTTTTTGAATCGGTGCCAGTCCTCTTCCTTGGGAGGTGAAGCCAAATATCATATATTTAAAACTGTAGTGCTTTGCTTGTCCACCTAGCTCCTGTCTCCTGAAGTCATTAGTTGTGGTTTTACTTCACTGTTAAAATACTCTTCAGTTTTCTTCCCTCTCAGCTCTACCTATTTTCAACTCTCTGTTTAGCAAACTGTATGTAGGTAAAATGGAGAGATTCTGCTGTTCTACTTAAGATCTCTTATTTTTTATTCTTTTTGTGTCATAAGGAAGTAGAATGTGTTTCTTATTAGACGTGAAATGGTGTTTAAACAATATATAGGAGCTGTCATAAATCAACTAAAGCCAGGCTACTTAAAATTATCTTTAACGTTCTGTGTCTAGCAAGTAACTATACACTATGGTGAACAATGAAACCTAAATAGTTCTGCCTACGATATTTTTTTAAATAATAAATTAATGGTCCTTTCAAGATTTTGATGCTCATCTACATACAGTGTTTCCCTAATAAGGTACTCATCTCAACAATGATTAATTGCATTTACACAGCTTGCTCTATCAAGAGATACTCTGAGTCACGATTAAACATCGGTCAGTTAAAGGTCTTATTCTTGCTATTCAAGACTCAGAGTCATTAAAGCTAAGTCATCTCACAACAGATACAAAATACTTGACATAAGGTAAGAACAGAGTCAGTCAGCTTTCTCTTCAGGCTTTCTGCTTAGCTTAAAATAAATTGTCAGTCAGTCTTCAGTGACACATTCCAGTTAAATTACATCAGTCCACAACAGAGATATATTCATAGATCACTAGATATCCAGCACAAATAGCCTACTTTAGTTTAACTGCAAATGTGTTCACTAAAGTAATCTTGATTTTCAAGATGGAGATATTCAAATATCTACAGCAGAAGGAGTGCCTGCAATTACAATCAATCAACAATCTTTCTTGTAATACTATGAAACTATATTACTTCAGCAAGTCTGGTTGTAGGATAAGAAATGAAATTTCTTACAATGTTCTTAAGTCTTCTAGTTATCTTAGGAATTGAGCAAACAATTCAGCATATTTGTAAATGAATAAATACAAACCAGAATAACTTACTTCTGTTTCTCTTTTGAATGGCTGTTGGTTGTTTGGGTTTGGTTTGTTGTTTGGGTTTGGTGGTTTTTCCTCACATATTCATGTGTTGAATAAAAGGGAATAGAATTTTCTCATGCTAAGTGTGACACGGGTAATACCAGAGTGTCGTGATACACTACCTGACTTTGTTGGTTTTAATGAACTCTGGCAGAAAAATCTGTGTACCAGCAGGAGTCTTGGATATTTGCTAACATTTGGGCCTAGTTTAATTTTTATTTCATTATCAATGCCTTTCTTATTCTACTAAGTTAAAAACATTCACCTACAGTGTACTGTGTACTCTTCTGATATACTACCATGATAAATGAAAACTTACTAAGACACTCAATAGACACAGAAGCAAAGATTATTGAAGGGGTCAAGAAAAAGTTTGTATGGTGTGTTGATAAAAAGCATTACCTGAGAATTATGTTTTAGGATTGAAGGATGCACAGAGGTCCAATATCAAGCTAGCTAGGTCACCAATCCTGCACTTTCACCAGCACTGAGTATTTTAGAAGAAGTTGAATGGATGAAGATCGGTGACTAGGACTGCTGTCAAACTAGCAGTGAATGGAAAAAGGAAAAAGACAGCAAGAGGAAAGAGACGTGCAGGGCTGGGATGCAGTTTGCCTACCAATAACTCCTTACAACATGGCAAGGAAACGAGGCAATGCATATCCCTACTTCTTAGTAACTTTAGCCCACCTAATCTCTAGAGAGTAACCATTATGAATTGCCTAAGTGAGCTGGAAATTATAATCGAATTAATTTTACATGTATGTATAAAAAGTCATTATTCATTTGGCATTTCCTTTAGAGCAAAGCACTGGCTGCTTTGTTCTAAGCTAAATTCTTCTTCTGTACCTATGACCTAAGCTGTGAAACCTGTAAATGACATGGTTTAGGATTCATACTGCTGTTAATGCTAACAGCGCTTTAAAAAATATTAAGATAAAAAGTTAAGAATGTTGAGATCAGAAAAAAATTAATGATTCTATTGCAGTGCAGTGCTATTTTAGAGAAGAGTTAAAAATATAGGAGAAAGTTTGCTTTGAACATACAGATCTCACTGATTGAGATTCATGTTGTCACATAACATTTGCTTATTCTCAAAGGAGAAAAAAGCGCCTTCGACTGACAGATAATAAGATAAAGGATTTACTGCTATATTTACTTTTATTAAGAAAATTCTATTTCAAAGAGCTAAAGGGCTTAGTTATATTGGTTGCATTCCTTTTGGGAGAAATTTATAACACTTCTCTAGTCCGTCTTATACACTGTCTGTTTGAGAAAATTGTTTGATTTACTGATTTATTCTTACATTTTCCTATTTTCATACAGCTGAATTAGTGTTTTAAAAGAAAACAATTCTTTTCAATTTTATGATCTTGAACAAAGCTAACATGAGTTTTGAACTATTAATTTTTGCCCTCCTGACATCTGTTTTGAAGGCTTTACATGCACTGAATATTTACACTGTTGTCCCACCTTTTCTTTTTTCCCTCTTAGTATCAGAACTGTTTCTTACTAATGTTGCCCATGAGGAAAAAAAGAGAAGAGAGGTGCACAACTGTGTTACATAACTTTGAAAGTTTGGGTTTTTTTCTAATACTAGCCCCTGATTATCAAACATCTGCACAGTGTTTATAGTATACTGTTAGTCTATATTGCTTTGTATTAAGCTTTTAACATGTGCATGGAAAATAAGTGAAAGCTATGGTACATCATCGTGCTTTGTTGATCAGGTGTATCTCTGAAAAGGCAAGGACTTTATCCTGACACTCAGTGCAGCCTTGTAACCAGCAGAGTATATGTGCCCTTTGCAACATTAAGGAGTCCCCTTTGTCATCTTACACTCTGAGAAACTATTTTGAGCATAGAATGCTCAGTTTAAGGACATTTGCTTATACACAAAAATTTACATTACTTTATATACTTATTATAAGACAGTTGTACATCTGTCAAACCCATCTGGATGTTAAGTACTTACATTGTGATGTTTAAGGACAAACTTTACTAAAGATTAGGAAAGTACTTCAAGGCAGTGACACTGAGGAGTAATGTTTCAGTACTAATCAGGCATATTTTAAGATTGTTGGACCATAAAGGGTGAGGAAAGCAGATGGAAAACTACCAGAGGATACACATGCTTCCCTGAAGCCAGTGTGTGGATCATAATGAAGACTCTGTTAAAACCAGAGTAAGAGTTGCAGACTGTAAAGACAAAAGGATGCTTGAACACACATATGCTTTATTTATCAGATGTCCCTCCATGTTTGCAGTTCCCCAGACTTTAGTGCCTGAAAAGAACTTGCTTCATGGTCAGTCATATTAGAGAGGAACCTCTATAGATTTTCAGATGTATTATTTGACAAATACTGGTTTTCAGGTCATTCAGGTATCCAGGGAGAAAGATGGCAAATACAGCTCTCTGTAATGAAGGCTAGTTTTGTTTGTAAACAAAAAGACTTCTTGATGTTAGTAATCAATATCTTCCAAACTACTGTAATTTTTTCATGGCAAGCATTGTCCTCCATATGATGGATACAGATACCTACCTATTTCTCAATTTTTAGAAGCTCCTTAATTTTAGCCATCCTACTAACTCTCTCTTCCTTTGCTTTCAGTTTCCTTCTGTAGTCTGCAGCTTCCTTTAATTGACTGGAAGCTCTGTCCTCTGCCTTCCAAGACTCATGCTCATATGCTTTCCCGACTTTCAGGTTTTCCATGCTTCTATACAGGGTAGTTTCAAGCACACAGGACAGTGGGACTTCTGATGAGTCTTTGCACTTGACATAGGGTTTGTAATTCAATTACATTTGTTTGCCCACTTAATCTATAATGAGTGTTAATCAGTCTCCCTGAGTGCCCTAATCATATTAATATTTATTATGTTTTCTTATGAGAATGCTGAGGATTTCAGGTTCCCATGGTCAAAGGTGCTATAATATTTCAAAATGACCACAGAAATATTTTCTTCCTTTATACTGCAATCTGAGATTTACCCTTGCAATTATAGTAATATATGGATTGAGTTAACCTAAATTACTCCTAGAATTTCAAAATCTACATATTAAAATATTATTTAAAGGTCCGTTAAGAAAGGCTTGGAATTCTTTTATTTCAAGTCTATTGAGTAACATTAAATTTGATATTAGAAACAAAGCAATATGCAGGATAATCTCACTCCATCTTATTAGAGAAATTCTAAACTGTGCCTGAATTATTTTCCTGTATAATATATATTGTTAAGAACAGATGACAGCACTGCATAAAGGCTTGATTGTTGCTTCTTTGGGATCACCTGCACAATCAGCTCATGATTTGACACTTGGGAGTTCTTGTGGACTTCTCCAAATCGTGCTGTGCCATCATGTGTCTCTCTGTAATATTTATTTTTTGTATTTTATCCTCTTGCATAAGGAACCTGCCAAAGAAAATCTGACCCTCTGCTTTATGTGGTTGAGTAACTGCCATGAGTTAGTGTCCATAGCTTCTCTAGGGAGAGCTGTCTAACTCTGATGAACTTGAAACATTCGCTCAGAACGTGCTTCTGGTCTCATTCACTGTGAATTCATGATATCTGATGTCACAGCTGGTCCTCAGTCTCTTGCATGTTTTTCTCAGGTGAGCTGTAAGAAGTTTGAGTGTAGCTCTCATGCAAACCTTCCATTAGGCATGTTTTCATCACTTTGTGGGTAATTTGAGGTCTGAAGGATTCCTGCAGGACTTTGTTTATGGTGTGCTGTAAACTAAACACATCACTGAACAAAGTTTCAAGTGCATCTTCTGGAAGGTCGCTCTTCATTGTCATTGATCCTTAGAGGCCTCAAATGCTTAGGTTTGTAAAGTGAGTTAATAAATCTCATACTGCTGTATTACAGCATCTTACTGGAAACACACATGCTATCAGTGAAAGCAAGGGACATATCAGGGGATTGTAAAATCAAGGTTTATCCATGCTTAAGTGAATCATTTGCTAAATCTCAATCTCTTTAATCCCAAAGGGGTTACTGCTAAAAAACCAAATTTGCCCTCCAACCCTAAAAACAAATGTTCAAGGCTGAAAATACTTTTCTCAAGGCATTGGAGTTCTCTAGCCCATCTGCATGAGTGTTTTGTTTAATTAAAAAACAATGGCAACTATAGCAGGGCATTGGGGAAATAGTATTACATAGACAGCATTGTTTCAGTGTGGATGTAATAATCTATTTTTTTTCTTTTTCAGAGGGCATTTCAAAATTTTGGTGCATTTTTTCAGTCTTCTTTTTTTATGCATTAAAGGTGAGGAAAACTGAGAAAGAGATGGACAATTTTCTTTGAATCATGACAGCTCTGTTAATTTAGTATCTTTTCTTTCACCCTGCCTGAGTAATGCGTATCATGTTTGCACCTTTAGTGCTATGATCCACTCATGCTCCTGGGAAGGCCTATCATTGCCTGACATCTCGTGTGCGTTTCACAGGGCTACTTACCTGGGTAGGAGAGTGTAGGTAGCACAAGCTTGTCTATCCTGGTGCCTTGAGACATGCCCTGGTCCTTGGGCAGCAGTCTTCTAGGCAGTTCATGTGCAATGTGCCAAGTCAAGTCTCTTGCAATTGCTTTTCAAGAACCAATCAGGACACAAGGTGACCTGCCTTTCTCTAGCATTTTATTCTCTTTCCTTGGTAAAGTCTTTTCTTGCCTAAGAAGGTTCATTATTGCATCTAGGCCAGGGTCCTGTCATCTGCAGAGTCAGACTACTTGGAACAGGGTCACAGGGGCCTGTCAACAGCAGCTACATGCCAGACAAGATATCATAACCAAAATCCTGTCTTGTAGGTGCAGATGACAGGAGCATAATTGTGTTTGACAAGCTACTAAAAGAGGAGGGAGGCAAGCCACAGAACTCTGCTTTCTCTTCTCTCAGTGCTTTATTCACATCCTTGCTGCTTCTAACGTGCTCTGTTAACTGATCATTTTAGGTTGCCGACATAATGGGAGCCCTGGGGAATTAGTCTGCATGAGATGTAAGAGGCCGCTTCTTGGTAATGTATTAGTCATTTCAAAACACTTTACAGAGGAAGCAGAAAAAAATGACAAGCTAATTCTCTGATATATTTCAGAGGTATTCAGGCCCCTGTGAGAACAATACCTCTATTCATGTCTTGGCACCATTGGAAATTCGTTTTTCCTTCATTTGAGAGAGTGGCCTAAGCAGAAGCAGAGAGAGAAAGGCAATGTGGTCTTCCCGAAGACAAGATTTCTGCAGTTATCAGGGTGAATGACTGGCAGTGTTCATTGACTTTATTAGGAGAGAGCTCAGGGATGTATTACCTTTACAGAATATTATGTGTTCAGCCTGTCCTCTGGAATCCTTCTCGCCTTGATGTAATACACACAGGTATCAGGCAAATCTGACAAGTTGTGTTCCTCTGAAACCTACACTTTAATTTGTAGGGCAGTAAGTTTATGAGGACTGTGTAACATTTGATTTATTGGTAAAGTATGTGTAAAACAGGATTGTCTAGCTGCCTGTTCTATGTAGGAAATGGTAGTCAAATGAAACAAGCTAAATAATATCATAGCATGCTATGGGGATAAGGGTTGGCTGTTTTCCCAGCACTGTGTTAGCTTGTTCAACTCTAATGGGTATAGGTAAAGGCAAACATTCCGTGATGGAATAGGGCATGATAAGTAGAAATGTGAGTATGCTGGCATTAATTAATTAGAGTGGTAGCCAGTTTCAAAATTAGGAGTTGTGATTAAAATTGTGATTATGTTATAGTTGCTGACAGAAGATTTTTGGAAGTGTTACAATACTTTAGGTGTATATCATTATTGAACAAACCTATTTCAGTGTAGAGCCAATCAGCTTGAAAGGTTAGGAAGCTGTATAAACACCATCTCAATGAGTAAGGTTATAGACAAGGCTTTGAAAATTTGAGTTGGGTTCCTTTCAAAACTCAAGCCATTTAAATCTTTCCCAGAAATTGAAATAAGCTGAATTTTTACCACAAACCAAATTAGGAAACTTCACTGAGATAATTTCATCTTCTCCTTAGTCTTTCATTGTGCAATCCAACTATATATTTACCTCATTCTATTTTCACATGCTCTATGTGATGCAGGGAACTCCTTTGCAAGTGGCAGAGGCATTTCTTAGATGTTCATCTCTTCTTGATGCTACTTCTTACCTTTGCAAACCAAGGAAGTTAATGGAGTTGTTAAAAGCTATAGCTATGTCTTCCCCAGAATTTTGTCAAAGTGATTCGGCAAAGTATTTAAGCAGTTAACACCAAAAATAAGCGTTCAAATTGTAAATGTGGAAAAAAAATGTGCCCCTTCTTGAACTGAAACTTCTCCATGTAGAGGTCAAGGTATTCAATGCCTTATTCAGATCGGTCTTCCATCAGCATACATGAATCCCCCAGGCCCTGATAGCCCATGAAATTTCAGGGCAAGGAATATTTACACTCACTGGAGGTAGATCAGGTTAAGAAGTATTTAAATAAACTGGACACAACCAGGTCCATTGGCCCTGATGCGATGCGCCCATGAGTGCTGAGAAAGCTGGTCCACATCATTGTGAGGCTACTCTCAGTAAACCATAGTGGTCATAGCAATTAAGATAGTAAATGTCATTCCCATCTTGAAGAAGGACAAGAAGGATGATCTAGAAACCTAGAGGCAGGTCAGAGAAGATAATGGAGCAAGTAATCCTGGAATTGATTTCCTAAAATGTGAAGGGTTAGAAGATGACTGGGAGTAGACAGAGATTTACAGTGGAGGTAGTCAAGCTGGACCATGTGATAGCCTTCTACAAGAAACCAGCTGACTCAGTAGATAAAGGGAGAACAGATGCTCTTAGGTCAAGTTTAGTAAGGTTTTGCACACTGTCTCTCATATACAAGCTGATGAAAAGCATCCTAGATAATTGATCACTGAGGTGCACTGAGAACAGTTTGAGCCACTGAGCTCATAGGGTTGTGATCAGCACCACCAGGTCCAGCTGGAGGCCAGTATGCAGTGTAGTACCCCAGGTGTGGATACCGGTGCCAACAGTATTCAGTATCTTCCTGAATGAGCTGGATGGTGGGCCAGAGTGCACTCCCAGCAGCTTTGCAGGTGATACAGAATTAGAAGTGGTTGATAAGCCACATGGACTTGCTGCCATCCAGAGAATCTTAGGATAGAAAAATAGGCAACAAGAACTTCTAGAAATTCAATGAAAGGTAAATGGTAAGATTTTCTCCTGCTAAGGAAAAAGCCCATGGACCAGCACAGTCTGGTGCTGGTCAGCTAGAGAGCAGTATGTCAGAAAATCCCCCAGGGATCCTGGTGGACACTGTGTTGACCATAAAACAGTCTTATGGCCTTGTGGCAAGGAATTCAAACAAATTCCTGGGCTGCATCAGGCAGAATTTTGAACCTAGAGAAGGCTCAGACAGACTTCACCAGTGTTTGTTAATATCATATGAGGGGAGGAGTGTGAAAATAAGACAAGGGCAGGTTTTTTTCAGTGGTGCCCAGCTTCAGAACAGCAGGCAATGGGCACAAATTAAAAGACTGGAAATTTCAGAAGACTGGAAATTTCATTTAAACACAAGGGGCAAAAAGTCAAAACCAAACATTTCTACTGTGAATGTGATCAAACACTGGCACAGGTTGCCCAGAGAGGTGTTGGAGTCTCCCTCCTCAGAGATACTGAAACCAGCGTGGTCATGGCCCTGAGCAACCTGCTGCAGCTGACCCTGCTTGAGCAGAGGTGGACAAGATGGCCTCTCGAGATGACAAACATTCTCAGCCACTGTCTGGTTCTGTGATTCCATGATTTGCTGAGAATACTGATATTTCCATTCATTACACCAAAACCTGTGGGATATAAAATGCCTTTGGTGGCTTTTATTTAGACTGATGCTGTATTGCAGCATGAAATAGTAAAACCTTCAGTTATTTAACTCTGCAGTAATGGATCTTATGTTTCTGTGTATGCAACATTAGGGATTATTACTGCATAGTAATCATGGTAGAGCAAGCAATAAAATGTTACATGATTTTTAAAAACCAAAATACCATTCTGGCAAGGTCCGCATGTCCTGAATTAGTTGCATAGAACTATTTACTCCCCCATTTCTATGAACGGTACAGAGAAGAGCACACATCTGTAGTGGCTTTCTGCAGTTTCAAGGTGTCTACCTGGTGATGTGTTGCTGGAAGTTACAGCAGAATGAGAACTGGTGAAATCAACATCTAGTTACACCCTGAGGGCTCAAAACCAAGAGAAGATAAAGGTTTTTTAACAAATAAACAAAAGAACAGTAGCAGTTCAGAGGAATAAGCATATTTCTATTTTAAATGGCGTTCTCATGATGGAAAATCAGAATTGTGTTGCTAGTTTCCTCAGCTGTGCTTTCTAAGATGTGAAGCATCGAAGCATCTTTTCCAGCACTGCACATCAACTTGATTCTTTCCTAGTGGATGTTTCTTACTATTAGGGTATTGTGCAGGACCCTGAATATTAACACTTAAATTGAACTATCTGAATATTTATCACTATGAATTTAAAGCATTTTCACCTCAGCTTATGTGAGACCATTCTGCAGATATCCAAAAGACAGAGAGAGGCTATGAGCCAGATACAACAAAGGACGTGGGATTCTCTTGCCTTTAATAGAACCTTAATTTGCAAAGGTGCGCCGGCTTTCCTGTACAAGAAAGATCTGGGATCCAGAATTATGACTTTACCAGGCATCCCCCTAGGCTAAAGGCTTAAAATTAACATATTTGGAATATCTATTACAAAACACATACAATGACTTAAGGGCATGTCTTCAATCCTGCCTTCACGACAGGCTGCTAGGAGAAACTCCAATACAACCAAGACACAGTTTGTATATCCCATTCCTAAAGACAAGTGCCTATTGCACACTTACAAGAAGCTGAGGAAAGCCCAAGGGGGGTTTTTTTATTCTTTTGAAACTGGGAAATTCAAAGGAATTTGAGTCTCTGTTGCTTGTCACCTGAATCAACATTAAAATATTGAAGTCACCCCATTTAGAGTGGAGACACTTTCAACAACTTCTGCACTTCAGTGCTGAAAACGGGGATAAGACTCCTTAGAACTAAGTTACAGAAGAAGACTGGGATCTTCCTACAAGGTCCTTTTTTTTTTTTTTTTAAATAAATACTCTATGGTCTAAAAGTCTGGGTGGTTTGAGTCCCTGAGGTCCTCAGTCTAAAGGTTGTGGTGCTTTTTGTTGTACTCAGTGCCCATTTTTCCAGCAGGAATTTTTATCCACACATTAAGTTGATTTCAGATCCATTTCCTCTGTCTTGCTGATACCAATATGGTGCTCATACGGAGAAAAAAGCAGATATAATCATACGTGACTTCAGAAAATCTTCTCATAACTCTACTGGCAGTTGGCATTTTAAAGAAGGAGAAGACACTGAGCACAAACATGTAATTTTCATTGCCCCCATCCCAACTTCGGTGACATTCATACCAACTGCCCTTTTTTTTCAGGAGGGAAAAATGAAGGAGTAAGCAAGGTAAGGGGGGAGCAAGAGGGGACAGGAGATAATCTGGGATCACAGGGCAATTTTAATTTAAAGGGAAGAAGAAAAATGTGGCACCATTTCAAGAAAGCATTCCTTTTTAAAAAGCACCAGGAGTTTAGTGCCTGTGCCTGAAGAGATGAAATTCAGTTAATTTTTCCAGTTACCTGATCTGTGTGTCAAGATTTCATTTTCAGTCTTGTTTGATGAATTCATTTCCACAGTGGACAAGTTTGTGAAGCACATGTATAAAAACTAAAACCTGAGACATTTTCTCTCCCTCTCAACAGATTTTTTTATTTACAATACTGTCATGGAATAGTCAAGAGTACTTAAATCCTGAAGTTAGTAAGTATCAATAAAAAAAAAATCTTCTATTTTAATTAGGTCAGTGAGCAGATCCTTATAATGAACAAAAAATAAAACGCATCTCCTACTCAAAATACGTTCTGAAGTAAGAATCGGTGTGCAGAAATAAGGCGTGAGTGTGACTTTGCTCATGGGGGGTGTACTAAGACGTAAACTGTCAAAAAAGTGATGTAAAATTAGTGCAAGAGAAACCAAGGTTAGGTCTTGTCCAATAGTGAGAGAAGCTAAGTGACTCGTTTGATATGGCAGAAATGGGAATTTTGACTGTTTATCTGTATTGCTATTCCTTTCAAATCAATATCAAGAAACTCTGGAAAATGTATCTTAAAAATGGAAACTGTATGTTTAATAAGTGGGATATTTTTAAAATAATGGAGCAAGATTAAAAGGAATTTCCAGGGGCTTTGCAGATAATTTCCACCAGCCAGGACAGTTTCTGTAATTGATCTGTCCAAACCACACAAAATATTGGAGGAAAATTTTTCAACAGAGGCGTTATATCATCAGGTGAAGTTATTGAAATAGTACTAATTCTTAAATTTTATGTGCAGTCAGCATTTTTTTTTTTTTGGAACAATAAGACTTCTTATATGAAGTTCACTAATGAAAATAAATGTTGCCCATCCCAAGACCAGCATGTGAAGAACTATACTGGTGTCTCTCAAATATTGTGGCTTTGTTTTAGACCTGAACCACTGCATATGCTATACTGCTATAGCATCACAGTGAAATTGTTACTTTTCCATTTATGTATAACAAGGAGGAATAATAATTTTTATGATATTACACAGATGTATTTTCAGATACAGCAAGAAGTACTATGTTTGGACTAGAAAGTTAAATTTCTCTCTCTCCAGAGAATAAATAAATGTCTCTGTATTGTATCTCACTGTGGTCCTGCAAACTTGTTAAATATTTTAGAAAACCATTATGTAAATTCTGTGCTATGTATGAGTCAAATGGTTGCCCTAAGGTTTTTCTGATAGTAGGAAGTTTGTCTTGCACTGCATGGAACTGCATTTGTTTATTGCAAGGGGCATAATTTCTCAACACATTTGTTCTTTGGCCTTCCATTTTATATTCAATTAAATAAATTAGATTTTATTTTATAATTAAATATAATACCCATTTGTATTTATCTGCATAGGGGCTGCTTTTTGCACATTTCTGTGGGAGTAAGTCAGTCATTACCTACCCACAGGAAGAAAAACTGAAGTTTTATCTTCGTGGAGGATGTTCTCTGAAGAACTTTTAAACAGACTTTTGCAAAACTGAAAAAAAATGAAAGCACATAAACACTGTTATCCTGAGACTATTACTGTCTTAACATTATTCTAAGGAATAATGTCATCTAGGGATGTTGTCATTTAAAGACAGATAAAATACTCATTTCCAAGTAATAGAAGAATGCTGAAAGGCAAATTGGCTGAATTAAGCAGATAAATTTTGAAAGACTTTTTAAATACTAAAGAAAGAGATTAATTCAATGTACCATTTCTTAGATAATATGATGCGCTACATGAAAATAGCAATTGCATAATTTTATTTAGTTTTTTATGAGATATTCTGCACTTCATAATCTCAGGAAAGGTGTATTTGCAGACTGGTGATGGGATTTCTCCAAGTGAGAAATGTGAGGGAAAACAGTATTCTGAAGATTTCACAATTCTCTCTATATTCACTTGTCATTAATGCTTCATAATAGCTATGCATTTGATAAACCAATCAAGTTTAAATTACTTGCTTTGACTTTCTTATTGGAACAAAAGTAGATGCAAAATACACTGAATTTTGTGAGATATGTAGCACAGACGTTGCGCACAATTCAGATAGTACGTCAGCAATGCTGTATGCTTTTCTGCCTTTGCCCAAAGACTATTTCAGTGAATTACCAAACACTTACTACCAGAAAGTCAGAAAGAACATAATTTTATTCCGTTGGTAGTTACAAAGTTAACTGAGAGATAGGTTAAAAGGCACCTATATATTATCTTTCCAGTAACTTTGATTACCTAGAGCTATGTTACACGTGCACTTACTCTGTGATCTACCAAACTCAGTTCCTGCTGAGCTGTGAATATAAAAAGCAATAGAAACCTTTTAAAATTTTAAAGCAGAGGATTCGGTGTTTGTTAAGTAGGCAAAATTCTCATTAAAATACTTCTGTTATTTAGGGAAAGTGGTGTCATTTCAAGCACTACATGCTGTCAATTATTATGCAAGGTTCTGCATGGTCATATGATTTCATTTGAAAATATTTGTTTCCTGATAATGACTCAATGGCAAAACAAGACGTAAAGAAAGTAAATTTTAAAAATAATCTTGATAAATTTATTCACAGCATTATGCCTGAGTTCAGAAATTAACAACAGTGAGTAGTGATATGACTCAACATTGCTGTAAAGCTAGGATCATAAATAAACAAACACATCTCAAAAAACATATTTTTGTTTGTTTTCATTGTGCTGTTCATTTGTAAACATGCCTGCATCTCTCTGTCAACTGCACTCTATGAGGCCTTCTAAAACCCCCTACATTTGTTAATACCATAGATGTCTGCACTAAATCAGGTTGTGTGAGGGATTTGGATTTTCCATTTGAACCTTCTGGAAGTTAGCTCTATGGTCTTTTAAAGTAGAACAGAGTGTTCTCATTAGAAAAATACAAATCATAAGTCAAAAGAAGCTTCATTTGGGGCTTTGTTTTGTTTTGTTTTGTTGGGTTTCAGATGTTCAGTATGCAGTCCTTTTATGTGTTTTGATTCAAATAATTGTAATGTCCAGTCAGGTGCAGTCCTTCTGGCTTTTTTAAACTACATCTGCATATTCTTGGTGTAGAAAGTTTGGTCAAATGCATCATAAAAGTTTTCTTCACTGACATTTCTATAGTATTGACTGGCAAAGGATTTGATTTTTTGGCACTTTGCAGTGCCCTGTTCAAGAGAGAGTTCTTGCGGTACTCTCTAAAGTGCTGTTGACTTTACATTAAGGTGAATACTGAGACAGAGTGAAATGAGTGATTTACCAAAGGTTGCATGCAGATGAAGAGGGAACAGAATTCCAGTGTGAGGCTTTTCAGCCCTGTGCTTTCAGAGAATGTACACCCATGCTACTCCTATTAATGACCTGTGCCTAATGTAATAACAAGGAATCCGCTGGTGCTTCTACCAAGCTGAAGGAGAAAAGATGAGAATCTGCTTGAAAACGGAAGCTGATGGTGTCAAGAATTTGAAAAACGCAGTTCTTTTTTGAGTAGGGTGATGAGAAATTATTGGCTCTTGTCTAAGAATATATAAAATATGGGAAGGATGTCCTCCTGCTTATGCCATCTTCTCAAACCAGATTTTCAAAAAAAAAATTTTGTATGTTCTTCAAAGTTGAATGTGCAGTTGGTTATCAACAGTCTTCCCCACCTTAGTTTTCATACACTTGTTACTCTACTCTTTGTCATCTTAACTAAGAAACTGAAACGCTTAGAATAACTCTTAGAAGTTAACAGCCTCAACGATTTTGGAAATTTACCACAGAGTAATATAAATAACTGTCCTTTTGAAAACTTGGGAATCAAGTAACAGCCAAGTGGCAATATAATATAATTTTGTGATCTATTCCTTCCATGAAGCAGTCAATGTTGAATTTCGTGTAAATAAACTCAAAATAGTATCAATATATGGCTTTGTATCTCAAACTGGTTATGGTACAAGAGATCTAACATCAACAAAGAACTGTACAAGCCTGTGGATCTTTTTTATGAAACGATTTCATTTTGGAGTAAGCTATTCTAAAAACCCCTGTAAATTGCAATTCAGCCTAAATTAGTATATATCTGGTTTACTGGTAATTTGTTTGTGAGACTAAGAAGCCTAAACTGAGGCTGGAGTACTTGAACCTTAAGGCTGACAATAATGGGTTTGTACTCAGCTAGGTGTTTTGTAAAATGGAACTGACAGCCATATCAACTTAGAAATCAAGAAAAAAATTGTAAGACTTATATATCAAGACATCGCAGTAAGCTGGAAACTAGGAGTTACTGTGGAGTTAATGATTAAAGGAAACAATTACAAATTAATGCAACTGGGGTTTTTTACAAAAAAATATTTTTTGTTAGTTCTCAGCCTAAAGCAGTAATCCCTGGCTAGAGATCTATGTTGTTTTTGTTATGTGAGGGTATTTATTGCATGAGAAGTAATTGCTTGCTCATGCTGTGAGGCACTTTTTGGTAAAGTACCCCCTACTGTTTCAGAAGAGGTGAGATTAATAGAGTATGTGTTTAGTTTTATGCTTAATCACAATGGTATAGCCTGTGCATTTTATTCATGCGACTCATTTTGCCATTAAATTTTATGGCAACTTTAAATTTCCTAACCCCATATTTTAATAGCCAAGTTCAACCCAACCATACAGTAGAATGTACTACAAATTTTTCACAACATCAGTGGAGGAGGGAATCCAGGATGTCTTATCACAGTTTTTCCTTTTGTGTATTTTTCTCTTATACTGTAGGTTATAGGGTAAGACCAATGGCTTGACCATTTGTCTGAGCTCTTGATTTTTGCTCACCTTCTTTCCCTTACTTTGTGTTTTACCATTCCCTGGGCAACTGGGAAAAGGGCTGGCTGTAATACTAAAAGCGTGAAGAAGAAGAGAGAATGGGAAATTCTTTCTCCTGTAGGTATGTAGTAAATTTAGGGCTACAGTTAAATTTAGAAGGGAAATACAATCTGGACAACCTCTTTGGAAAATGTTGCTGTATCTTTGAAGAAAGTCTCTTTTTCCTGAGCCTCCGAAGTTTTCTTTTCTCTTCTCTTCCAATTGTTCTTATTTTCTAACCATTGGACTCCTCCTGAGAAATCCCCAGAGCAGCCCAATATGCTCCCCTCACACTTCTGCTGTTCTAAACCACTTACTGCCCATTGTAGTGGTATTTGAATGCCTAACAGAGTCACAGGCTTCATTAATAATTGCCATCATCAAAATAGTTTCCTTTCCATGCTCCATCTGTTCAGTTTCCTCATCTTGTAGAGCCTACACTCAGGGAAAGACTTGCTTTCCAACAGCTCCTCAGCTGTTTCGGATGGCTGAGCAGGACTCAAGAACTTTGCAATAAATTTTTAAGAAGTCAAGTAGCATTGAATACACAGTAAATTAAAAAGGAAACTTTGCAAAACAGTTTATGTCTATCGTTTTCTGTACTTATTTCCATCTTTTCATCTTAAACTTGCATGATTATCAGTAATTGTACTCCACTGTCCAGAACACTGCAATTTCTGTGATAAAAATACATCTTTCTTGCTTCCAAATTCATTAAGGTCTTTCACATCTTCACCGGAAAAATCATGAGCTTTCACTTATTACCTACAAAGTGGAGCTATCTGCCACTTTGCAAACAAAATATGATCTTGTTTTTTCTTAAATATTATGATTTTGTTCTCTATGAGCAAATGCCACTGTGTTAAATATATGGCATGGGACTGCATTTTCTGAGGTCAGCCCTGAAGGAAGAACTGTTGTCTACAAGGAAATAGGAGATTTCTAGCATTTCCCGCCACTGGAGAAAGCAACAGAAATACGTAGAAGCGCAGTAGAATGTGGGAGGTGGAAGAAAATTTGCTTCCCCATATCCTCCCTCCTTTCTGCCCCTTCTGTTGCCATGCAGGAAAGACGGGTATAAAACCAGATCACACACATGTCATGAAGAGATCTCTTAATATTTAAATCTGAATACCGTGAGCTTGATTTATCATGAAGAGCAGAAAAATAGATGAAGGATGAGAAATTGGAGTAGAATGTCCTTGTTCAGCAGGTGTGGTTTGAAGATTCTTGGTAAGCCTCCAGTCTGATCCTTCTTAGCATTTTTATCCCTGGGCTGAGTTTGGCTTCAAGAGAGAAATTCAGAATGGAGTGTTCATTCTCAGCTGACAACAACACAGGACTGTCAGGGCAGTGGTGGTATTAGGTAAAAAAATGGCACAGTAAAGGCAATTTCTAGTCATGCTCAAACTATAATTATATTTTACTCCCTATTGCCAAATTTATTACACAGTTAAATAACTTGGCTTCTGGAACTCAGGAGGGCTTTGTAATTGTGAAAGTGAAGAAGTATCCTTTTCATCCATTTTATATGGGTGCTGGAAAGGTAGATGCTTGAGAAGTATTTCAATATTACCCAAATTTTTCTCATAGTAGGTGAGATGTAAACATACATTTTACAATTCAATATTTAGAAAAAATAGAATAATTGAAATCAAGAGAATTGAGCATAATAAATCCTGGATCATACATTTCATGCTCTGAATAAAATGCAAGTCACTGAGTTGTGAATCAGTGATTTCACGCCAATGTCCCAGTATCTGCATAAACATAAACAGGATTTTTGTGGGTTATGGAGGCATCAGAATCCTAAAATTATATTACAAATATGTAATTCAAAGCTGCCTTTTGTTCATTTTCTGGGTATATAGAGTTGCATAATTTACTTTTTTTTTTACTTAAACAGTGCTATAAAATATTAAGCATATGCAGAAATAAGTTGGCAATGTGACTTCTGCATTGGACACTGAATGATTCTAAATGAAAACCACTTAAAAATCTTCTAATGCAAGCATGACTATCACCAGCTTTAAATGTGAAGCAAGAAAAGTTGTGTATTTACTTGACTTCCACATGAATGTGTTCTAACATAAGTGAGATAATAGCACAGTAACTGTAATGCAATTGTGAAGCAATCTCCAGGTCTGGCAGCAAATTAGTGAGACATCTCAGCCACAGTAATGAAACCATAGTGCTATTGAGATCTATTCTCTCTTTATTGTGTTTTAAGAAATATAAAGAGATGTGTATATTTGCAAATCTTGAACACCGATACTAGGGAGGGAAATAGGGAAATATACTTGCTCTACACAGTATTTCAGGACTAACAGTAATATAATTATTTTGACCATCTGCTTCATGCCTGCAAAGAAAGTCTGTGAAAAATATTGTAGATTTTTTTGACTATTAGAATTAAGATTCTTTATGGTATTTGGCAGCTGAAAAAAACTAAGTTTTTTCATTTACCTTAGAACAAGATCAGTATAAACTATTTTGTAACTGGCCTTGAAGTAGCCATGGGACCTGCTTTCAGTTGTACTTCTCTCCTCTATAGTTCACATTTCATGCCCCTCATACCCCTTCAGCTGTTAGAATTGGATCTTTACACATGATTGCACATGAAATATTTTTGCCAGAGTTACAGTGGGACAAAAAGCATAGTTAAATCACAGTAGCTGCTGTGTGTTTTCTTAAATTGCAGCTATTAATAGGGGTAGTTAGTAAGAGTGTTAGGCTATCTAGGTGTCTCATAGTAAAAGTCAATAGGCTCCAGCTACCAAAATACATCAAGTGCTAATACCCCTTTCCCTATGCATAATCTAGAAAATATATAATATAAAGCATGAGGAGCACAATGTATCTCTTCTTGTGTGAGGTTCACGCAATGCTACAGGCTTGTAGGCAGTGTGCCTAGAAAACTGCCTGACGGGAAAGAGCCTGGGAGTGCTGGTTGACAGTGGCTGAACATGAGCCAGTGTGTGCCCCAGTGGCCAAGAAGGCCAGTGGCATCCTGGCCTGTGCCAGCAATAGTGTGGCCAGCAGGGTCAGAGCAGGGATTGTCCCCCTGTGCTCAGCACTGGTGAGGTCACACCTCAAATCCTGTGCTCAGTTCTGGGTCCCTCACCACAGGGCAGACACTGAGATGCTGAAGCATGTCCAGAGAAGGGCAACAGAGCTGGTGAAGGGTCTGGAGCACAAGACCTTATCGCTCTCTAAAACTCCCTGACAGGAGGTTGCAGTGAGGTGGAGGTCAGTCTCTTCTCCTGTTTAAAAAGTGACAGGACAAGAGAAAATGGCTTCAAGTTGTGCCAGGGGAGGTTTAGGCTGGATATTAGGGAAAATTTCTTCACTGAGAAGGTTGTGAAGCATTGGAACAGGCTGCCCAAGGAAGTGGTTGAGTCACTGTATTGGAGGTATTTGAAAGCCATGTAGATTTGGGACATGGTTTAGTGGTGGATTTGGCAGTGTTACATTAATTGTTGGACTCAATCGTCTTAACAGTCTTTACCAACCTAAATCGGTCAATGATTACTATGAGGAAAGGCTGAGAGAGCCAGGACTGTTCAGCCTGGAGAAAAATCGGCTCAAGGGGATCTTATCAATGTATATAAATACCTGAAATGACAGTACAAAGAGGACAGAGCCATCCTCTTTCCAGTGGTGCCAACTGACAGGACCAGGGGCAATGCACACAAGCTGAAATAAAGGATTCTCTGTCTGAGAATCAGGAAATACTTTTTCATTTTGAGAGTGACTGAGCACTGGCAGAGGTGGCCTAGGGAGGGCGTGGCATCTCCATCCTCACAGGAACTAGCTCTAGATGACCCTATTTGAAAGGGAGCATTGGAGAGGACGACTTCTGGAGGTCCCTTACAACATTAACCATGCTGTGAAATTATTTTTTAGCAGTTACAGATTTCATGGGAAATAGAATTAAAATCTTATTACAGGCACATTTTGAATTGATCAGTACACGGCCTTGCAACACAAATAGATGGAGGAAGAAGAAATTGCAAAGGCAAAATCAACTGCAGAGCCTCTGTATCTGTCCTGCATAACATGTTTGTGACTAAACCAGCTCCCTTTAGAGGACATTTCAGTTCATTAGCTATGTAAAATATGCTGCTAAATAGCAGTAAACCATACGGCTTTGTACTAAAGCAGTTGAGTGTCAGTAGCCCAGGTATCACCCAGAACCTTCAGCTCTTCACCAGTTGAACTAAAATGAAAATAATATTAAATATTTCATATCTTAAAACACTTTTGTTATATTAGTCGCCTAGACAGAAGGAGACTGTATAGTAGCATCAAATTGCAATAGTCTCGCCTCTAATTATATTTTTTATAAGACATTGGGAAGCAGCCTAAAAAAATATTGATGTGAAATCTGATTTGCCAGTACTGTGGAATTTCTTCTGTGTTGGAATACAGCTGGGAGGTTTGAAAGTGTTAGGCAGCTGTTGAAATTTCAGGAGCTGGAGGCAAGGAACAATTCCTCTAGAGCAACCCAGAAATTAATATGTTATATCCTTACACAGACTGTGCTATCTTCTGCATATGCATGCATGTGTGACCAGTATCTGTTCCTCATTGATTCAGACACACAATAATTAAATTTCATCTAAATTCAATAAAATTACTGCCTTAAGTAAAAAAATTTCACCTTTACCATGTTATTTTTGATGAGACTTTGCAGTGACACCACTTAATATCCCAAAATAAAATCATCTAGTAAGAAACAAAATGGTACTCCTAAATCCCATTATACACCACTTCATCCAAAGAAGTGCATGACTTTAAATCTTAAAGCAAGATTTACCATGTCTCATAGTTATTTCCAACTTCAGTGTCTAGAAAGTCACTGGAAGATATAACTAACAACGCATGGAATGTATCTCTGCCAAAAGCCTCCTTTTAGTAAAAGGAACAATTGATACAGATTGATGTTGATCTCTGCCTGATGTGGATCACCTGATGTCAGCTGTGGTGTTGACATATGGGAGAATGACTTCTGAGGCAAAAGGTACAACTTCTGAAGTTGTAAAACTTGTATCTTGGCTGGAGACAGTGCTTAACCTTCAGAAGTATATAGGGTGGCATCTGGAAGAGCCACTCCATTAGACACAAACTGCAAGAACATTTATTTAAAATGACCATAAATAAAAGATTTTACACAGAAGAATCTCAGGATCATCAAGGCTGGAAGAGACCTTTAAGATCATCAAGTCCAACCATCAACACAGCATCACCATAATCAGCCCTAAACCATATCCCCACGTGCCACATCCAGATGCTTCTTGAACACTTCCAGAGAGGGTGAGTCCACCACCTCCCTGGGCAACTTACTGCAATGCCTAATCACTCTCTCAGTGAAAAAAAATTCTAACGTCTGATCTGAACCTCTCCTGGTGCAACTTAAGGCCATTTCCTCTTGCCCTTTCACCCGAAACATGGCATAAAAGACTGACCTCATTTCAGGTAGCTGTAGAGAGCTGTAGAGAGCAATACGGTCCCTCCTGAGCCTCCTCTGCATTGATTCAAGCGTCTGCTCTGGGGTGATGAGCTGCCTGTTTAGAGCTACAAAATATATCACGGTGAGTTTACGCTCAAAGAAACTTGCTGCACAAGTTGGCAAAGTTGGCAAACACAGAAATGTAGAAAAGTTGTCACTGCTGCCATGGCACGAGATTTTCACTGTTTGCTTTCAACTTCATGCACAAGTCTAATGGCCAGTATTGAATTGCTCTGCCAACCCTCAAAATGTCAGTCTGAGACTGAACTACCTAAGTATGTCGATCAGTCCATAATAACAGCAGCTGTAGGGAAGAAATCTTAATTTGTTGCTGAAAGAAACATTATAGGTCTGTTTCTTTTTGTTGCACTGTTAGGATTGATTGATAGTTTCAAAAGATTGAAGTTTTATTTTTCAGAAACCTCACCAAGAATTTTTCAGAAAAACATCCAGAAACTAAACAATTTAAATAAAAATGTCTCCACAGGCTTTAATCTGACAGCTAAACCCATCAAAAAAAACTAATAACTTGAGCCTAATCTTTTTTTTACTAACTTCAGAGCATCAGGGAAGAGGAGCTTTTGGTTTTAGCAGGATGACCAAGTAATAAAATTTAAGACTTAGCTTTTATTTTAAGTTGTTTAATTCTATGTGTAAAAGAGTTGTGTGGTTTTTTCTACATTTTTAGTCAAGCTATGCACTCTTGCAGCAGAAAAGACCAACAGCCTTTTGGCCATCATAAACTGGAATGTTGCCCTCAGGGCAATGGAGATGATCTTTCTACTCTGCTCTGGTGAGACACATCAGTGTGCCGGATCTGTTTCTGGGATCATCAGTGCAAAAAAGATATGTAATTACTGGATCCAGTCCAACAAAGGGCAGGATGACAGCACATGGGCAAAAACATGAAACTCCATCTGAACAGAGGAAAACATTTCTTTCCCATGAGGATGGTTGAACACTGGCACAGTCTACCCAGACAGGCTGTGAAGTCTCCATCCATGGAGATTCTCAAAGCCAACCAGACATGATCCTGGTCAACCTGCTGTTGACCCTGCTTGCTCAGAGGCTGCAAGGCTGCAGTAAATCATCTCAGGAAGTCACTCCCAATTTCAACCATTCTTTTATTCTGATTCTGTTGATATTCCCTTGTGATGAACAGACTATGAATGTTTTGTTACTGGGTTTAGCTTGGTTAAGCAGCCAAATTCTCAGATGTCTATCTCTGAAGTGTTATCCAGGCAATCAACTGACTTGTGATTAAACAAGTATGTGATGGCAACTACACTTTTCACAGACTTTTACCTGGAACTACATGTAGCACCAGAGCATTTTCAGGAGTCTAGTAGAGTTTAAACACCTTTCTAATATCTGTCTGTGGACAGTCTGCACAACAATGCTTCAAGTTTTGTCTCATACATATGTCAGCATATTTTGCTGTGGCAGAGGATGCTGCTTTTTCCATAGCTGTTCTGTAATATCAGGGGGGTTTGCCACTTACCATAAACAAAACTAGGAACTGTAGAAGAGTGTCAAAGTAATGAAACATGAACAAAGTGTGAAGCATTTTTGAAGATGTTTGTTTGGCTTGATCTTCAAACAAAACTTTGGGTATTATTTCCCTTTTACCCAAGGTGGTTTGTGAATGGCAAAGCAAATTCCATAGAAAAGCACCAAACCTGTCTATATGTCTAGTATAGCTAGTTGTGTAGGAATATTTATTTGTGTGATCTGTAGTTTCTTAAGGTAAGCATCTTATAGCTCAACTTTGTAATTTCATGCACCACAGCCCAAAGCAATTCGGGTGACTGCTTAAATATTATTTAGCTTTTATCATGAATCAGGAGTGAGCCAAAAATTTCCATGCATCTCTCACTTCAACTACATCTTTTTGTTAACTACATTCAAATCCTGTAGCTGATTTTGTGGTGCTTGTCACATAAGGTAACATATACTAATGCACTGAATTACAGGTTCAGTTGTTACTTGATAGGCGTAAGACCACAAAACTGTCCATGGTTCACTCTTCCATGGCATAGCCCATGTAGAGGCAATTCAGGTACTCACGAAATGTAAATCTGAGTTTTGCTTTCCTTTTCACATCAAATGGTGCACGATTTTTTTCTCTTCTGATTAACAACAATTTTAATTGCATTCACTTACAGAACTTAGAAACATGCATATGAGAAGTGTAAAGCAGATTGGTGCTACCAATGAGTAAATGTATCAGTGATTTTTGAATGCACATATATATTTGAATCTATGTAAACTGAATTTACTTTTTTTACTACAAAGATAAAATTATTTTCACTGTACTTTACAAAAATTCTTAAATACTCATTCGGTTTCATACATTATTGCTATATTGACTTTAATGACATGAATATAACTTCCACTAGTGCCTGTATTCAAGTATTTTTGTCTAGGATGTGGTCATAATAAGAATATTTTAAAATCTTTTTCCATTTCATATTCAGTTTTGATTGTTTTGACGTATTTCACTGGATTGCTTCTATCGTCAAATTTCTCACTGTGTCTGAGAATTGAAGAAAAACTCCTAGAAATATGAAGGAGAACCTAATGTTTTTAATAAATGTGCTAGTTTTTAATTGTGAAGATTTTCAAACAAGAAGGAGTGAAATAAAAGCAAATTTGAACATGATCTTTAAAAAAAAAATAAGAAACAAAAAAAACCCCATGAAAAAACCTATTACTAAATTGAATATCTACAGGAATTTGCACTCATACTTTTTGGAAGCTTTTTGAGCTGGTTAATCAAGATGAGGAAATAGTAATATTAAAGGAATTTGGGTCTTTGTGAGTCAGCGATAATCTCAGAGTTTAGCTGTCAAGGTATCTGAATGGATAACTACTGGTGCTACAAAGTACTGTAGAATGTTAAGGGTGCGAAGGGACTTTAAATCATGTAGACCCAATCCCACCCTGCCATGGGCAGGGACACCTCCCATTAGACCAGGCTGCTTGAGGCCTTACCCAGCCTGGACTTGAACACTGCTAGGGATGGGTCATCCACAATCTCCCTTGACAACCTGTTGCAGTGCCTATCCACCCTCACATTAAAGATATTTTTCTTAATATCTAACCTAGATTTCCCCTCTTTCAATTTGCACCCATTCCCCGTTGTCCTAGTGCTACAGTTCCTCTCCGGCTTCCCTGCAGCTCCTCTCAGATACTGCAAGGTTGCTATGAGGTCTCCACACAACCTTCTCTTCTCCAGGCTGATCAGCCCAAACTCTCTCAGCCTGTTTTCATAGGGAAGGTGCTCCAGTGCCCTTATCAGCTTCATGGACCACCTCTGGACTTGCTCCAGGAGTATCATTTCCTTTCTGTGCTGGGGCCCCAGAGCTGGATGCAGCACTGCAGGTGGGGTCTCACCAGAGCAGAGCAGAGGGGCAGAATCCCCTCCCTGGCCCTGCTGCCCACGCTGCTTTGGATGCAGCCCAGGATACAATTGGCTTTCTGGGCTTCACGTGCACATTGCTGGCTNCCCCGTTGTCCTAGTGCTACAGTTCCTCTCCGGCTTCCCTGCAGCTCCTCTCAGATACTGCAAGGTTGCTATGAGGTCTCCACACAACCTTCTCTTCTCCAGGCTGATCAGCCCAAACTCTCTCAGCCTGTTTTCATAGGGAAGGTGCTCCAGTGCCCTTATCAGCTTCATGGACCACCTCTGGACTTGCTCCAGGAGTATCATTTCCTTTCTGTGCTGGGGCCCCAGAGCTGGATGCAGCACTGCAGGTGGGGTCTCACCAGAGCAGAGCAGAGGGGCAGAATCCCCTCCCTGGCCCTGCTGCCCACGCTGCTTTGGATGCAGCCCAGGATACAATTGGCTTTCTGGGCTTCACGTGCACATTGCTGGCTCACGTCAAGTTCTTCATCAACCATCACCCCAAATCCTTCTCACTAGGGCTCCTCTCAATTACTTCTCCACCCAACCTGTAGGTATTAAAGAAATTAGGATTTCTTTAATGTAGTATTTCAGGAAATCAAATCCAAATGTACCAAAAAAAGCTCAAAGTAAAGCCTTAACAGAATTTCAGAGGACAGGTTATGAAAAAAGTCTTATGGAAGAAGTCCTGAGGAAACATGACATGATCTGAAGATGTATTAGCTGCTAAATATGAAGCCAAATGTTAATTCAAAGACAGAAGTGAGTATATTAACATTATACTTTGAATTTTGGTAGTTACTAACCTTCATTGTTTCCAGTAGTTCATCTTAACACTCAAAGGGTTAATCTGATACTGAAATCATAAATTTGTTTTATGAAAAAGTAAGTAGGAGTCATGAATAACCTCCTGATTGTTTTCCCCTTTTTTAAAAATGACCTTGGTGTTGATGAAGACAAGCATACAAGCATGACTATTTTATTTAATTGGGGAGTAAATCATAAGAGGTGTAAGACAGAAATAAGCATGGGGACAAGACTAATATTCAAATTAGAAGATACAAAACAAAGACAGTAGTTTGAAGTTCCTCAAATAGTGTTCCAGTTTGGCATACTGAGCAAGGAACAGGTTGGAACTACAAACTGCTCTAGAGGGCTTAGGGTCAGCTTAATATCCAACATGAATGCCTCTTTTCAAGTCTTATTTCACTCCAATTCTCTTTTGTTACATTTAAGAACCATTCTTCTCTTATTATTCTTAATTCACTCTGTCCCCCATCCCCAATTACGTTAATGAAATGATACTTCTTTTTCCCAGATCCTTGCCTGAGCAGTGATAAATGAAGTGAACATTAATTGAGGGTTGTAGCTCAACAGGAGCCAGTTTGGCTTGAAGTCAACCTCCCTTGGCAAACCAGTGAAATATATAATCCGGACTGATCACTCCCAGATAATATTTTTGTCATTTTCAGTGCATATATTTGAATTTCGGCTGTTCATTTTCCCCTAAGGTTTTCTCCCTTAACATTACAGAAGGGAGGGGAAGAAGAGGTAGAGATGAAAGCTTGGACTGTAGACATGCAGCAGTAGGAAAATACCATCCAGGCTGTGGATAGAAATGAGCCTTGCTTTTATTTTATGTGGAATAATAGGACTTGTTGGATGTTATATGGCAACTTGGCTCAAAGCATTCATGCTTTCTATGTACCAGTTGTTTTGTTCTTTGGGAAGATGCTAGCATTTACTAAACAACCAATGAGAAAATGCTTCCGGTGTTGACAAAACTAACATTCGTCAGGGTCACTGTTCTCTCAGCAAGGAAGAGTGAATTCTCATTTTTAAAACCCTTGTATATAAATTCTATTACTTAATATAATCCTATGCAGTAATTATATTACTATTGTATATAATCCCATATATTAATATAATTCTCTGTGGTTAATAATACAATACAATGAGATGCAATACAATTATCTGAGGTAATTAATACAATACAATATAATACAATAGCTATTAATTAATATATTTCTATCCAAAAGGCCAACTCTGCCACAGCACAAGTGCATCTCAAGCAACAGTGGTGCCACTAGCCATACAGGACTTTTGCCCTTGAACTTGAGACAATGATGCTGAGATCAGGTATTTAGGTAAAGGACTGTGTTAAAAGAGTCCTTTTCAGTATTTCAGTTACAGCAAGAGCTAAACACATGGACTGAAACCAGTCACAGTCCTCCTCAAAACTGAGGACTGCACTGCAGAGTTCAGGTGTAGCCAGTCCCTGTGCAATTTTGAAGTGTTGTTAATCAGCATTTGTGCTGGTCCCACAATTAAAAGTTAGAAAACACAAGAGCATGATGGTAAGCAGAATTGGCCTGTGTCTCTTCATGAAATTGAGAAACCCGTGTGCCTACCTGCTTCCAGATATGGGTGAACATTAATGAAATTATGCAGAGGAAGGTTAATGCATAACTCTAGAAGTGTTGTTGCCTTTGTATTCTTTTCCACAAAATCTTACCTATCTGTTTTGTCACTAGAGGACTTGAAGAAATCTTCCGAGGTCTGGATCTTTTCCCTAAGTAAAAATTGTCTTTTCTTAAATACTTTCTTTTTCTTTTACACAGTTCTATGATAAAATGCTTTAGAAAAATAAGTACTACAAAACTGAGAATAAAGTTAATAAATCAGATTTCAAAAGTGGAGCAGAAAGATAGAAATATTTACAAATATTGTTGATTTGTGTGGGAAGAAAGAAGCAAAGAATACAGGAGAAGTACTCCAGAATACCCGTTCTTTAAAATGAAAGTCACTTTTTTACCATTGTCCTGTGCAATATGAATCTTATGCAGGAGCCAGGTGGCCATCATCAGCCTGTCCTGAGGTTAATGACATACCTCAGAAATCTTCCACAGCTCTTGTCAACATGGAAGCATTTGACCTCATATAAGAGTGAATCATTTAAGTGTTTTGTAAGTTCTACGAAAAAGCCCATAGCACTGACTAGTAAATTAATCTTTGTTTGAAAATTTCTTATGCTGCTACCTGTGTTTAAAAGCCAGAAAAAAAGGTAAACTAAATATTAATTTTTTGTTCATTTTTGTCCCTTATTTAGTCATTATGACTGAACACAAATGAGATACTTGACAAACCAATGATTTCTGATATTCTAAGTAAGGATATTTTGGCCACTTGATTCACTGTAGTCTGTTAAGTACTTTTATTTGTGGGGGGAAAAAAGTAAAATATGCATTAAAATCTAGAAAAAATACTTTGTACTTCTGACTGTGAATTGCAGTTTAAATAAGAAAATTACTTTTATTTTTATTGAAAACATACTTTTAGGAGAATGTGTGCTTGAAATTGTACCATGCTATTATTCTGTTGTCACAGAATGTTTTGAGTATTTTATATGCACCTTTCTTTTATATCTTTGGGGAGTTTTCCATATGTTTTTGGCTTTCCATGTGTGTCTTTGACAACAGACATTTTCAGGAATTCTGGTTTTGTTTTGTTTTGTTTTGCTTTGCTTTGCTTTGCTTTGCTTTCTTTTGTTTTGGTTTTTTGCCAGGACTATTCTATATGGTTTTATTTAGCAGTCATATTACCCATCCATATAACAGAACATGCGTTCCTCACTCTGCTGATGGGCATGTGAGCTCCAGACTGTCAATTAATTTTCCTTATAGAAAGGAGAAACTGTTAGCAATATAAAAAATTTAATTCCTAACTCTATTACTGAAGTAACAGTACTGTTCTGTTTCTGAAAACTGGCAGGTCCTGGCTAAAAGGCTTCCACTGCTTCCACTCTTCCCTAAAAATGGGCAAACAAGTTTAGTGGAGGGCAGCTTATGCCATCTATATTCACATTATGCTTAGCTGCCTAATTAAGTCATCTTGCAGGGAAAACCCAGAGCTGCTGGTGGCAGAATGACATACTGTGTGAAAAAGTTGTACATTATCATTGCTACGTGACTGTAGCAAGTGAAAGCTTTGTCTTCAGTGGAGTAATTGCTTGCGCCAGCTTTTGTTCCCCCCCCCCTTCTTTTTTTGTATAGAGAAATTATACATTTCATAATGCTTTGGAAAAAGAGTCACAAGGTGTGCTGACAGACTCCTAATTGTGTATATTGTTGGAGTTCACAGTCCTGCTTTTAAGAGAACAGTGTACATTTCTTAGTGCTTTCAGGATTGCTGTTAATAGAAAATACTTCTATTCAGCTGTGGATGGACTTCCCTGGAAACTCTTACAGGGTTCCACTGGAACTATCTTCTGTCACATGATGTTGCAGACATTTTCATCTTGGCTTTAACAAGAATTGTAAAATTGAGGAGGTTTATAGAGGAACACTTCCTACATTTTCACGGAGCATCAGACTCAGGAGCAAAACTCTGGGCTGCTGGAATTTGCTGGGAAAATTCTTACTGACCTCAGCAGGGACAAAATTTATCTTTTAAGACTGCATTGTCAATGTATAGATTTTTTCCACTGAAAGCTATTCTAACTTTGCATGAGTGGGCTGATTTTTGCCTTCCCAATTTAGCAGAATGCTTAGGCAACATTATAAAATGTTTTCTTTCTGCAGATCACAAACCACTTTCCAAAATGAGTAATTATTTAGACATAGACTAGTAAAATGATTACTCCATGTTCATAAATCAGGTAACCTAAACAAACAGAAAAAAGGTCTTCCATTAACACTGTTCTATGTGAAAAGCCAAACCAAATCAAGTGACATCAAAATACCCCACCCCAAGAAACTCAAACTTCCTGACTGAACCTCTGTTTATGGTGACTCATGCCATCATTCCTGATGTTTTACAGTTGCCAAACTTTCTTCATTCTTAGGTACTCTTAATAAGTATGCTTGGGAGGATGGAGGGACAAAAAGAAAAGACATTAAGAAAACTGAAACAAAGGACCTAGATCAGCATTGGAATTCTTAATTGTAACATATTTACAGGCTCCCCAGAGAAGTGGTCACAGCACCAGCCAGACAGAGTTCAAGAAGCATTTGGACAATGCTCTCAGGCACATGGTATGACCCTTGGGGATGGTGCTGTGCAGGGCCAGGAGATGGTCTTTATGGATGCTGAAAAAGCTTCAGCAGAGAATTTCTTCAGTTTTCTGTAGCATCTTGTGAGAACTCTGTCTTTCCCATGCAGACTATCTCAAACTGTGTTACAGTTTTGTAAACTTCTTGCACTTGCCTGATTGTTATAGTTTTAACTAAGAAAATACTTCGAAATAGATATCTTAGAATTTGACCAGTCCCCTCAGGGGATGGATGGCCGGATGGCCAATTGCCTTAAGCCACTTAACACACTTCTTGCGAACTAGTATATAAAAACCTTTGAAAACTATTAAACTTCCTTCCTTTCATCTTCAATCCTAGAATTCCACGTTTTCCTTATTTCACTGTTCTGACTCAGCAGCGACAGGTCTTGGTGATCCTTGTGGTGCCTTCCAACTCAGCATATTCTGTGATTCTGTGATATCTGGCATGACTGTAATTTTCTGGATATCATTATACAATTCACAAGTTACTTCTGACTACAGACAGTTTTGCTGCAGAAAACATAGTCATTGATACATCACTATTAGTATTCATCTCATATATTCCTTGGACTTCAAGACAGATGCATTTTAGAAATAAGGTGCTCAATGACACTGTGTTTGGAATCAATACCTGAAGTGACTTAAGAACAAGGTTTGCCTGTCTGTTCTTTAAGGGTTAGCAAGGGCATGGGCGATGGATAGGAGGAAAGCAAAGTTCCCAGCCTTTTGCTGTCATCAGGACAATTCTCTACTTTCCTGTATAAAAGAATCCTGTCTTTTCCCTTCTGAGGGGAAAGCCCAGGAAGCCAGCATAGAAGTTCATATAAATGTGTATTATGAATTGTCTCTATAACAAATACAGAAGAAACTCCACAGTAAATCCTGCAAACATAGCATATATTATTCAAGGTATTAGCAGGTTACAGTGGAGTTACATGTATGGTTTCTGAAATCAGTTTTTTTTATTGTGTTCTGCTTTTTGTCTCCTTTAATTCTTTTAATTCACAAGAAGAACGTAAGTATCTTCAGTTTATCAAAATCTTCTGGTTTATTTGTTTATTTGTTTGTTTGTTTGTTTTAAATCATAATCTTTGTTTTATTTTGGTTTTGTTTTGTGGTTTTTGGTTTTTCACCAGCCAGGTCCTGATTCGTTTACAGGCTATTTTCAGGTGATCAGCTGCTGTCATCATCAATTCTCTGTGTGGCTCAAAGTGTGAGTGCTTGTCAAGAGCAGACACTTGTGTACTATTCTCTGCAAAGTAAACTTTGCATTCAGATTTAGTCTTTTCTGCACTGAGAGTATCAGCTATCTTCTTGTTTTCTTTAAAAATAAGAACTAGAATATGAAGACAGATAGTGTTCAAAGTTCCACTTTTCACCTTCAGAATCTGGGAAAAAAAGATGTAAGAGGAAAGGTTTACAGCATTGCTTCTGATTTAGTATCACTGCTATTACTACCACTAACATGGACAGAGAGTAGTACATGCCCCAGAGTTTCTGCAGTTTAAGGGTCCAGTTTTAGAGTTTGGTTTAAGCATTATACTGTTACAATCTATGAGTGGGGGCTTTGTGCCCCTGCCGAGCAAAGAAAGGCATGGGACTTGTGCAAGAAGTGGGTAGAATGCTGACCAGGCACTCTCTCTGTAACATGTAAAAAGCACTACTATTTTTCTCCCAGGGCTGAGGTACAGTTGCTGAAGGCAGTACAAGGTATTTGCCTGCATTCCACAGAGCTTTGGGCATGTCTCGCACTCCTAATGGACCTGATCTCCTTTTTCCATGCTTTTGCCATCTGAAGTGCCATGGCCTGCACTATTTTCTGGGGAAAATGGAGAGAAGAGGAAACAGCAGGGCAGAGAGGGAGTCTTTCTACTTGGCTTATCAGACTACAAGTATCGGATTCTGGCACTGAAACATGAGTCCATAGCAATGCAGTGCAAATTCTTCCAGTAGCTAGAGTAAGACCCAGGAGATCTGGGGAAATTCTGTGTTAATCTGTGTGTTTTACATGTCTGCACCAGTGGTAACCCTCCTCTTACCTTGTCATTACTGATCAGTCCCTCAGAGTAGAGGATGTGTTAGTCCTTTCTTACATAGATTGATATTTCCATTAAAGATCTGACTAACATTTCCTAACCCAGCCTTGTACTCCTTGCTGTCTTTTTCACAGCCTCACTGTTTTTGTGATACTGGTCACTTCTTTTGCATGATCTCAGTAAGAGTTATGCACCCTTAGATAATCTGGTTGTTATATCGAACAGCTTCCCAGAAACTTACCAAAGACTGCTAGTGCTCCAGATGCAAATGCGACAGTGGTATGACAGAGAGTCAAAAGCTGTAGCTAACCATGCAGACTTGGGCAGTTACCCCACTAAACAAAGGTGATAAAGAGAAACATACCATCAGAAGGCCAAATGGGTAATGGAAAATAAGATTTTACATTTGAACAAACTTCAACCTGAAGCTTTGCTGTTTAGGCTCTTTTTGCTTTTCTGCCAGTAACATAGCTGAATAATCCTGTAGTTCTATTTTCTGTGATGTAGTTTTCATCATAAGTGAAGCAAAAATAAAATGAGAATTAAAAATAAGGTTGAATTGATTTTTTCAGGATTCTTTCCTAATTAAGAATTTAGCAATTACTTAAGCAATTGCAACTGTTGTCATGAAGATAAGGGGAACAAGAAACACAGGATTGTAGTTATTATTAAGTAATAGGAGTAATAGGTTATTTTGGTTTTCCTTCTTCTTCCAAACAATTTTAGAGGCCTGTAACAATTAATGTTAGCTAGATAGGTGATAGTGTGATTTCACAGCATATCACAGAGGCTTCTCCCACTGAGTGTCCCAAATGGGAGGGACAAAGCAAGAAGCATAAAACTGATTCCATTTGTTGTCTAGAAGGTTATGGATTGGGATTCAAATACTTTGAAAGGTAAAAAAAAAAAAAAAAACCAAACAACTCCAAAGAGTTTGTTGTTTAGTGAGAAAAGTACTGAACACAAGCCAAGGCAAACTTGTGGTCTCACTTGAGTTTCTAGCAAACTCTAGTCTGCACTGCAAATTCATTAGGAACAATTACATATAATTTGGTACAATTGTCAGCTCGTACTCGGAGGCCCTTTATACTGAACTACAGAAGAGACTGTATTACTTCCCATACCTAATGGGTGCATTAATCCTTGCTCAAGGGCATATCATGAATACAGGCACTGCTGTCAAATCCTCTCTGAGCAAATACCAACCTTCATGGTGGACTTTGGGCAGAAAGTCTGTGCTGATATTCAAGAATCAGAGTAGGTTCCTCACAGCAGGTATATTTTCTGGACTTTGATGTCTGGCTGCAATGCCCAGATATAGTTCTAAGAGCTTGTGTTTAAGATGTATGCATATATGCACATTGTCTTTCAAATCTTTGGCATTTCTAGATTGGAATTTTCAAGGGAGTAAAGGGCAATTAGGTGTCTAAAATGTTATGAAAATCCATTAGTCTCTTACCCTTAATGTATAAAACCACCTATGCAGCAGCCACAATAAAGTGAGATTAAAGTTGGGATTGGTTTGCATTCCCCGGGAAGACCAGGACTTTGAACTTTAAGGCTTTGGAAAGACACAAGTATATAATCTATGTGATATTATCTCAGGAACTTGGGTGTACTCAGTAGAAACAGAAATTCAACTTCTTTGAATATTAAGTTTTTATTTTAAGAATAGAGGGTGTCTTATGTACTCTATTCTTTGAGGTCCTTTAATGCTATATAAGTGTAACAAGCTTTAAGAGATAACACAATAGACCAAGCTCCTGAGTGAAATAGGTTCACTGAATTTTGAATAAACCTTTTAGAGAAGCTGGATTACAATTCCATGCAGATTCATTGCATTTTGTTCAATCTTTACATCATTATTCCTTGAAATCTGGGATGGTCTTCTCTGTTTAGCTTCAGAGCTGAAGGTAGCAGCAAGCTTCAAAAACCATAGCCACATTTACAGTTATGCCCCAAACAGAGAGGATAGTAAACTTGCAATCAGATCTTCAAGCTACTGTATGTTTAAAGAAGTAGCAGTATGATGTAGATATGCAAAACATGAAAATAAATGTTGGCAAGTTCCTTGATAAATAGACAAATTTTGAATTTATGATATACATGTAGATGTGAGAAAAATATTATGAATCGGGAGTACATTCATTAATTTACAAAATCATTTAAAAAAAATCTTCATACTTTGGGAGGCAGACTGCCTTATTCATCCTGTTTCTACTTTGCTTTTTATTGCAACTTCTCTAAGGATGAAAAAGATTTGTACTGAGAAAGACAAAATGCATCTTTAAGGTGCCCTGAGCTGACCATGCTGTCAACCCAAACATACTGTCACATCCTGGGTAACAAAGTTCTTCTGCAGAGTCCACAGGTATCCTTCCTTGCACAAACAAAAACTGTTTTCATGTAATGAAATAACAGGCCAGATCACTGTACTAAGATTTCCTTTATATCCTGCCTATCTCTTTTCTGAGGCTTTAAGTTATTGTTGGCCTCTCTCGTAAAGGAGTTTGTAGTGTTGTAGTGCCCTATTAGATGTGGTCATAAAAAGAACTGTGAATTCCTATGTCACAAAACATTCGGATCATACAGTCACAGAATATAGAATGGCTTGGTTTGGAAGGGACCTTAAAGATCATCTAGTCCCAATTCTCATGCTGTGGGCAGGGACACCTCTCAGTAGATCGGGTTGCTCAGAGCCTAGTTCAATCTGGCCTTAAACGGTTAAATGCCAGGGATTGGGCATCCACAACTTACTTGGGCAACCTGTTCCAGTGCCTCACCACCTTCACAGTAAAGACTTTCTTCCTAATATCTAATCTAAGCTTACTCTCCTTCAGTTTGAAGCCGTTCCCCCTTGTCCTGTCTCTATATGCCCTTATAAATAGTGTCTCTCCATCTTTCTTGTAGGTTCCTTTCAGGTGATGGAAGGCCTCAATTAGGTCACTCTGAAGCCTTCNCCATGCTGCTTTGGATGCAGCCCAGGACACGTTTGGCTTTCTGGGCTCCAAGCACACATTGCTGGGTCATGTGCAGCCTCTCCTCCACCAGCACCCTCACATCCTTCTCAGCAGGACTGCTCTCAATTTAAATTCATCCTCCAGCCCGTGTTGATACCACGGGTTGCCCTGACCCAGGTGCAGGCCCAGCACTTGGTCTTGTGGTAAACCTCATGAGGTACCCATGCACCCACTTGAGCAGCTCCCTCTGGAAGGGTGTATCAGAATTTTTTGTTTTTCTGTCCCTGAGCAGGCATTTTGTTTTGGCATTCTTGTGAAATTTCTTTGTTGTCACTCCGTGCTGTTTCTCACTTCACCTGTACTTCTCTGCCTCTGTGTGTACAGTCCCATGAATTCCTTTCTTTTGAATACATTAGGTCTGCTTAGTATTTAGAAAGTGCACTGCTCTGCCCTGCAAATTAGAATTAAATTAGAAAAAGAATTAGAAGGTCTGAAAGCAGATAAATATAAGACCGTCAGAAACACATGATGATAAATCACGAGAAAATAGCCAGACTTTTATAATTAGACCAAAGAAATTTGTAAAGTTTAATGTTGTAGCAGAAAAATTATGGAGGAAGAGGAAAAAGGCTATGAAGTGTCTGCCGTAGAAGTATACTGAAGACTGTAAATTAGGTTAACTTACTTATTAGATTTTCCAAACAAAACTTATTTACAAATGTGTTACAAGGCTCTAATAAATGGATTTTTTCCATGCTGTGTGATTAACTACACAAGTGTGTTGTGATAAGACATAAATATACATTGACACTGTCAGAAAGCAGCAGGCAGTGCTGCTCCCCTGAGGGAATCAGAGCTGGGAGCTGATGGTGGCTCCAACACAGACCTTGCTTGCAATGACAGGCACAGTTCTTCAGGGCTGGACCACAGCAGGCAGCTAGATACTGATGACAGGGTCATGGCAATGGGATGAATCAACACCCAAGTACAAACAGAGGCTCATAGATGTAGCACAGCACAAACCTTAAATAGCAGCTTTGATCTTGCTGTACTGCTAACTTCAGCTCCTGACAGGTAGTGAGACCTTGTGATAGCTTGTGATAGGCTTGCAAGTGTCAGTAGATGAAGAATTTATCATGTGAATATTTCCGAGGCCTGTAAAGATGGATGTAGCACATCTACACTGTAGTCACTTCTGCTTTGCTATTTTGTTTGAGAAACACAAGCAAACTCATTTCATTGCTCCACTCAAGGTCTCTAAAGCTTGTTGTCATATCAGATGTAAAAGTTGAGCCACTGTAACAATCCGTATGGAGGGAATTTGAGAAAATACTTGTTGGATTAGGACAGCCCATAACATGCTTGATCTAGGAGAAAACAGGTTGCAGAGGCTTCAAACATCAAGCCAACAAAAGGCAAGAAGCACTGTATATCAGCTTGTGGTTCAACAAGATGAAATGATCAATGTGAGGTGACCTCAAAAACAGCTGAAAGAATCAATGGAACCTGTGGCAAAAGGTAGGAGGACTCTGGTGTGTAAGGCTCCCATCTCCTAGCACTCCAGCATCTTGCAGAGAAGCTACAAAATTGTTGTTGGTCAATTGGAAATACCAACGTACAGGGATTTGGCAGTATCCTCCTGCAGCTCCATTGCCAGGAAGCATCGACACTGCCTTGCAGACTGTGACTGATGTCTGCATGTACATACAAGGTGATGGTGGTATCATTTGTACATGCTTAATGTTAATTTTCCATTGTTGTCGCAAATTAAAATTTCCCAATAGAAGAAGAATTGTATTCCATCAGTGGATGTGTCCACTTTTGGGCAGTAAAAGCCAGTAATTGCTGAATAAATATGCCTTGACCGTCTTCCTCCTCTGAGCCAAAACTGGATATTCAAGCCAGAGCTATGTGGCAATAGGTATAAGAGAGAAGTAAACTGAGCCTCTGTCAATTGCTTTCATGTGACTAATACTGAAGATCATTGCAAACAATTATCTCTTGTTTTGTGGACCCTGTTTAGATTTTATTTTAAATCACTTTGGTAATTATTTAATAAAAGACAGAATAAAGTTTAAAAAGAAAGAATGAAGTTTAAAAATGTACATTTAATATTCTATCTAGCAAATGCTTTATATCTGCCGTTTCAATCACTTTACAGCCTTTTCTTATTATCCAGGTTTAATATTCTTTTTCACAGCTAGAGGATGTGCTTTTAATCTAAACTTAGCAATTAATTACCCATTACTTGCAAAAACCAAGTTTAGCAGCCACAGCACATCTGCCTGACAAGGCTTCTGATAGAATCTCTGAGAAATGTGGTCTGCAATGAGATGGATCTCCATTTAATACAGAAAGAACATTAAAAGCTGGATGAGAACTGACAGGCTATGCATGAGCAGGAAACTTGAGTTGTTCAAAGAAAAACCCTGAAAGCCCACCAACTGCAGTCATCTCAAGAGATGGTACAAAGAGACAGACAAAATTTATGACAGTATTCTTTACGTCAGGTTTTTTAAAGCCAGGGAGTTTGAATAATCATGGGGTAAGAGAAATTCCTGCAATTACCAGCAACTTTTGTGAGAAGTTTACTTGCTGCTTGTTGTTCCATTGGCTGAGCTGACACACTTTGGGCAAGTGTTCACTTTTTTGGATACAGCACTGCACACCAGTGTCCTATTAAAAGAAATTGCCTTTTCAGATTTTTTCTGGGTTTTTTTTTTCTTTTCTTCTGATTTTGAATGTGCAGTTACTACTATGCTATGCATAGCTTTTCTCTTCTTTCTTGCTTTCTACTGAAGATTAGACAGAGCCAAGACTCTCAAAAGCCTTGACCAGGTTCCAGTGCCCAATGAGGCTTTTGAAATACTGAGTCAGATCCTTAGATTCTGTTTTGGTTTTTACTTTGATGTTCATGTTGTATTTATCTTCATGGCTCAGGCTTCTATCATTGGCTAGTAAGGAAAGATGCGAGATCTGGTGTTGAAGTACTACAGTACTACCCCATATAATCTTGTTATTGCTTATTTATGCAGCCATTATGATTTGAGTTGGTACTCTTCTGTCAAGTGGAAGGTCTCTTCTGAACTGCTGAAACATGGAGCTCTTGGCCCAGTGTCAGGAAAAGGAAGGAGGAATTTCACAAATTTTTGCCTCCTGATTCTGTATGATGTGTGGAGTGATGAAAGCTTTGTTAGCTATGAATATCCTGCAGTCTGTCTCCCAGAATGATCTCTACTAATTTATGTGGCACACTCTGTGAAAAAAATCATGAAAAATAATGCAAAACTTGTAGGTTATTCCTTATGTTTAAACTGGGAGTAATCTTTCCTGACCAAACAAAGAGCTTTTAGATGCCCTTTATCTGGCTTTATCCTATGTGAAAAAAATGGTAAAAAGGAAGACTTCATGAGTACACATAATATATTATCTTCTAGAACTGTAGTGTAATCAGCACACTGAACATCATTATTTCCCACTTGGGAATTGCAACCTTCCATAGTAACACTGGCCGTCTGCTTCTTGCATATTTCATGGAGTTGTGGTTTGTGATTGCTTTGCCATCTGATCTCATACTTTTGTGGTATATCCAGCTCAGGAGAAAAAGATATGGTTTCTGCTTTAGTATGTTGTTTGTATACTAAAGGCAATTTTAATTTTTTTTTATTATTCAGGCAGGTTTTGACTTGACTGATAAACTTACGTCCTCCCTTAATAAAAACATATTAATGTACAAAAATAAGCTCCTTGTTTATGTAGTATGGTTTGTTGTTGACTTAGGCATATTTTAGGAGATGTTTGCATTTTGGAGGTGAGTGCTGCTACTTCTTTGATCCATGACCTGGCCTACCTTAAGCCATGATGTGAAACTGCTTTGCTTTCCCTCTTTGGGGAGAAAGAAAAGAATCTTTTAGTTCTTTATTTCTCCCCATTTAAATTTTAGAGCCAGAGTTAATCTTGGCTTCAGAATTTAAATGAAACCTTTTACATGTTGTTTTCTAAAGCAGGAGCTGGTTTGAAGACACAGCTTTTTCAAACTTTGGTTTGATAGTGAACAGAGCAACATTGCAGATCAAGTAAGGCCAAGGGGAAAATAAAAACAAAACAAGTTTAACTGTACTTCTGTATGCAATCTATTCTTGAAAGCGCAAATTCATTCTGACTACTGTAATTTGCTTCATTATTTATCATTATTCCCCGTGATCAGTTAATACTATTCACTAATTCTAAAATCACACAGAACAGCAAGTAAATAAATGGATGCATGAGATCAGAGGCAGAAAAATCCTATCCAACTTACAAGCTTACAACTTCTCCATTCCAAAGCTATCCTAAGGAACATGAGGTTTGGTATAAACCTGTCATCTAACTTGAGATACTAGGAGTTCATAACAGCTTCTGGTTGACTTGTATCTCCTTAATACTGGACATTTTCACTTCCTCTCCATATGCTTTGGTCAGCTGGTGAAAAATGACACCTCTTGGTATTTGTCAAGCCCTAAATCGAGCTATGTGTTTGGTATAGAGTAAGCATTGCAATGTGTTTGGGCAGTCAAGTTCAGGCACTGCAGGTCAAGAATGCAAGTAGATTGCCAGATGCAAACACAAAGGCTTCTCCAGGAGAATGCTGTGCTGTCAGTCTTTGCCTCCTTACTGAAAGGTGCCATGATATGACAATGAAAAGGCTGTGGGCTGTTGGGGAAGAGTTTATCACATGGCAATATCAAAGAACTTTAGCCTTAAATAAACCTGTGAAGGTATCACTGCTTTTTAAAAGAAATGAGACATGGAGATAATTTCAAGGCATTTGGATGAAAGCATGTTAAATGTACTTGGGCCTGAGAGTTGAAATTCTCTCTGGTTTTGTTAGGGTAGTTAAGAAAACTGAACATTGGTTAACTTTTGTCCTGATCTGCAGACACAAGAAATAACTCCTAAACAGATTTAGGAGTGATTCCCTGCAAAATTTTTAATTAAAAAAACCCATGTCTTTAGAACTTCACTTACATTTTGGATCAGATTTGTCTCAGTGAAGATTCTCTCCTAACGTCCTCGTTACTCAATGGAAAATTCAGTCTGAACAGACTGAGCTTTGGAAACTGCACCAAGGTCTACTGAAATGTCACAAATCAGTTAAGTCTCTGTCAGAGCATAAATGTCTGTTTTTGCATTAAAAAGTTAAGTATATTGCCCTTAAAATGCACATTCTATATGTAGGTAATACACACCATTCTATATAGAAAGTAACTTTCCCCTGACGGGCTAATGGGTAATCTCAGTTTTATCATGAGTTTGAAAAGAACTGTGCTTTTTACAGGAGAGAAAAGAATTTCATAATTCACAATTTTTGGCCATGGCAGAAAAAGAGATTTTTAAGGTAGGAAATATGTCAGTCTATAGACTTGTTCAAGATGTCACACAGCAGTGACTTGGTCTCACTTTTACTGTTTTCAGCTGTGGATTCTTAGAACTGAGGCAGCTGTTGCAAGTGCCACACTTTTTCTTTATTTGAAAGTTGTATACCAGAGTTGTGTGCCTGAGGGATCAATGGAACAGACACTGGAGATTACCTGAGGGGATGTGAGGGGAGAGGCAACCAGAAGAGCCGAGAAAGTTCTGGAGAGCAGATGAGTGGTTATCTCTCCTCACCATGCATTTCACTGTCACTGATGCTTAAGGAGTGTGAAACCTATGTCTTGTTTTCTCCTGATATTTATTCTCCTATCAGTTTAAGGTGCACTGCATGTTTTCCCAGTTTGCTGAGTGGTTGCTGATGGCTTCACATGTAAAGATTTTTGAGAACTACCGTGCCTGAACTTATACATGGATAATATATTTTAGAATATTACCTTTGCATTTCATTTTGTACAGGAAATTCCAAGCATCTAAAGCATTATCTTTTTCATGTGAGTTTAGGCTGAAAAAATTGTAGGGAAAACATCAGATGATAATTTACTGCTCAACCAATTTTCCAAGCCAGAAGTATAATGTAGGTTTATTGTAGTCAAAACACATGCAACCTCCTATGCATGGAATCACACTAATTACAGTTGTGTTCCATCAGGGGTTGCACAGCAGAAATTACAATTCTTATAGTATTTATTGTTCAACTGCTGCTTTTCAGGGTAGGCTTGCTTGAGAAACAAGTTCTAGGTCTCTTCCTGTTTTGTCCTTTGCTCCATAAAAGAAGGAAAAGCAAGTGAAACCAAGGATATAAACATCACATCAGTTATAAGAAGTATGTGATACCAGGGTGTAGTGAGAATTAAAAATTATTTCTTACCCAAGGTCTATGTGTATGTAGTCAAAGACAATCTTCTGCACATTGCTGAAAGATGTATAAAAATTTCCTACTTTAAGTAGCTTTTAATGCATTGAAAAGTTCTGCTATGTCATCCTTTGTGATTAATAGAAGTTGCCTGATCAGATTTTTACTGGAGTGGGGATTGATCTGTAGAAAATTGTATCTTATGGGATACACCAATGAAGACAAAATTGAATATGTACTAATTTTTTTATATCAGTGGATTATCACCTACATTTAGCATTTTCCATCTATTTTAAAGCTGATCGTTTGTTGAAGATCCTATATGATAAACATATAAGCAAAAACCTGTATGGGGCTCTTCGTAGAGAGAATTTTTAGTTTTAAATATCTCTATTTGGGGGATAAATCTGAACATCCTTCAGAGGTGATAACTCAATCTCTTTCTCTCTCTCTCTACTTCGGCATTACCGCTTTGCTGCCACGACACCAGTGATGTTTATAAACTGATTCTTTATTATTACTTTTCACTGGCCTTTTGTGGAATACATTGGGCTGGAATTTCACTGTATATGTAGCCTGAGCATTTGTCAGCTGTGTGTGGTTGTGGTCTGAGTACCTCCAGCTTGTTAGGTTAACTTCCCCAAGAAGACTCGGGAAGATGTTTTAATGGGAGTTTGCAAAGAGATAGAATGGGTGGAGTCTCAACAGGGGGAGAGAACTGGAGTGATTTTTCACCCCACTTCTATAAATTTGGTAGTAATTGAAATAGAGCAAAGGTTTTGCCTCACTCTAACAGGTGGAAGTGCTCAAATGCCATCCATGTATTTTTCTGTCCTGTGAAGCATTTTTGTGAATAAGATTTCTGGCTGATTTCAATTCATATTTTTCTCTTTGGAGCTGAGATCCTCTCAGCTTTTTGACAGCTGTAGGATGCCTTTGAAAATCAGAAAGATGCTGTCATTGTAGGCTCTCTCCCACAGCTATTAGTTATATGCTATATTGCTAGTGAAGTCTGGCTTGTTATTTTTGGTAGCATGTGCATGTCCTGTCTCCACCCTTTTCTTTAAATCCTTATGCGGGTAATTGCTGAAAGTGAGCTTCCAGTTTTCACTGTTGGCAGGTGTCAAAGAGTTAATTCTTCACTACAGGAGCAAGTGGAGATTATTGAAAAGTCCAGAATTTAGCAACTCTCTCTGCTGCCAAGATTCAAGAGCTGATCAGTACTACTGAAAGCCACAGGATCTTTTGTGGCTATGGGAACATTTTCTGGGTTATGGTGGGCATAAAGAAGGGACAGTGATCAGAGGCATGTGAGAGCTTAAAGGATGAATAAAGAAAACAATTGTCTTGATCTACGAGGTATTAACATTCTATTTGCCAAACCCAATGCTACACAGAACATAGAGCACATGTTGACTTCCCTACCCTCTTTCTCCCTGCTCCCAGTCCTTTTCAAGACTAGTATCAATTTGTAAATCTAAATTCCCATGTGAGGTGGGTCTGGAATGAGATCTGCACCCAAAAATCACACCCAGGATAATTCTGAACTATTCTATTTTCTCTTACCTATGGACACATACAGCTCCACTGTCCCTTAAACATAGGTCTACTTGTGCTTTATTTCATAAAGTCAACGCAATCATATTAGGCAGTGGGCCTGTGTCGGGGTTTTTTTCTGCAGGAGGAGAAAGCTCATTTATGACTGCAAACCTGACTCTTTGTTTCCACTCACACAGAAAAAAAAATTAATCAGAATACATATAGAATTAAGAGAGAATCTAGAGCACATATGGAGCCTTTGCAGTAGTCTTATGAATGGTTTCACTGATTTGAATGGATGTAAAATTAATTCCCAGGGCAAATGATCCTTCATTTATGTCAGAGGACATAAAAGAGAACTTTTTTTTTACTTACCTTTTGTTTTTGTATGGAAAACATAGGATGTCTAAAAACAATCCGTGTGTGACATTGCCTTGGTAGCAGCGATTGGAAAGGAGTGTTTGAACCATTACCCAGGAGAAAGGACCTTAGAGCGTCACACAGCACAAACTGTTCTGTGGTTCTTATTATGCAAGAACAGTATCATGTTATGTCAGGCTAAGGCATAATTTCATTGATTGAATGGGATTATTTAAAGTGATTTTTTAATAAATACCATAGGAATTTGTTTTCATGTTTGTTTGGATTGCAATTTTAATTGGTGTTTTGAAGTGGCCTTTTGAGTAACTTTCATGCTGACCTATATTTGTAAAACATAGTACATTTTGCATCTATTCTATCTGTTTGTAATTATTATGATTATACCATGTACTTTTCAAGGTCCAGGATTGTTTTCAACTTAGACACAACTTTTTACCACCCACGTTTTTCGTCATGTATTTCATGCATACTGTACCAGGTTATGAAAATTGCAGAAAATAGCAGATGCAATTCTTAGAGGTATTTAAGCTCATTGGAGAGTTTGACTTCGTATTATTCAAAGAACATGATGTTTCCTCTGCTAAAGTTTTAACAGTATTAAGTCATTCAGTTGTCTAACCCCAAAATCAGACTCCTAGTTGTCTTAATGAAACTAATGATGTTGCACAAGCCTTATCAAGAAGGCGAGTCTCTTGTGGTGGCAGGAGCAGTTTTGCCTGAGTAAAAGCCAGAAAATTATCCCATATATACTTTGGTCTATTTTTCTTATAACAAGAGAGAAACATAATACCATTCCATGCATGTAACAGCTTATTTACTGAAGCAGCTCAGGGTACCTCAGAAACTAAAATGAATTGCTAAGAAATTATTGAAATGAGAATTGATCTAGGACCGTCAGTCCTTTTAAAGAAGTATAACTTCTTTAATCACTGGCTGCAACTCTAGGAGTAAGCAGAAAACTATTAATTACATTTAAAACAAGCAACAAAACCCTCTAGTTCCTAGCTTCTAAGAATGCCGTTTTCCTTCTTGTTTTGACTTTACCACTAAGCAGAACTTGGCTGACATTTTGCTTTTCCTAATACTTGCCACAATCAGAGCTGCTAACTAGCAACAGATAGCAGGAGAGAGAAGCTCTAAGAAAACAGTGGCAGGGTTTTTGCCTTAATGATTTGGGAATGTCTGTCACTTTGCATACCTTTGACCTTAACATTTTCTGTTAGTTGTCCCACATCTCTCTGTCTTCTACAAGCATCATACCCCCATGCTGAAATAAATGTATTCATGTGCTCTGAGTTGCCAATAATGTACTTGCATAAAACAACAGAGCACTAATATAGCGCCCAATTCTTAATGGGGTAATCAACTTTCTTCCTAGTCCAGGGGAGAACTGATACCTCTATGAAGCCCAAATTCATATGGACATAGGGAACTTCTGTGAACCTGACTGCAGTGCAAATACAATGAACCCAGAATGAAGGACTGCAGTATCAGCCTGAAGATCACTAATCCTATCCTAAAGATTGGGATATATTGTACGTGTCTTTGCTTGGGAAAGAAAAAAAAAGGTATCATAATTTCAGTACTTCTGCCACTTCCTTGGTGTTATTTCATTCTCTCCTAAGTTTTGACAGGACATACTAGAACTTAAACCATAGAGTTTTTCTTAGATATCATTTTTCTTAGCTGTGCTGGAGGGACAATACAGAGCTTTGGGATGACTAAATGTTAGACAGATGAGTGTGTAATTAGTGTGGTACTTTGACTAAAGAAAGCATTCACCAAGTTCCTGTCCTTCAGACTCCTTTTGAAGAAGTAAATGTATTTCTGGAGTTTGTCAGTCTTCCAGTGTGTACGAAAAAAACCTCCAACATTGCAGTAAACCCACTAAAGGGGTCTACTGTATATCTCTTAGAAATGTGTTGAACTGCCATTTTTCCCAGGAGTTTTGATAGAGTGATAGTATCAATTAAGTAAGGAGAGCTGACTGTACGGTATCTGGGTTATAAAATGACATTTTCTTTTTAAGACAGTACATGTTTTCTTAGACATGTGTTTAATTCCTCTGTGATTCATTGCTACTAGATATTAGTTCCTTCTACTACAATTTGGAACAAAGAAATCACTTGAAGGGATCAAAATATACAATATATTAATTATTCCTACTTATTTAATCCATTGTTAAAAACACACACTGAGTCAGATACACCATGAGAATGAAGAACACCAACTCACTTTTAAGTTATGTTTTCAATGGTACTAATGATTCTCAAACTTTTTTCCCCCTTGATTTGTTTATACTAAGTTGGGGTTGTTAAAATATAATACAAAATATCGTATGAAAAAAGTCTTTAGTTACAAATATACATTCTCCAAATGAGAATACATTATTTCCTGTTTTAAAGTTGACATGATAGAAGTTAAGAGAAATCAGCCCCTGCATGCTAGTTATATAAATTTTTGACTTTATAGTCAAACTGATCTTCACTTCTGCCACTGAGAAGTTAACCACTCTGTCTATTTTCTTGGATTCCAAAACCAGTAAAATTCTATGTAAAAGTTGGTTCAGTGAATTAAATGGATTAAATGGAAGTAAGAAAACAACTGAGTCTTGCAGGATTTCCAGAGTTTGTTAAATCAAGCAGAGAAGGGGAGGTCAGTAAACGTTACTTCACGGAAGATGCTGCAGTGCACTGGATTGTACTGAGTGTTAGGGCAGGATCTGTAGTATATTTTGTAATATAGGATGAAGAAGAGGCAAGAAAACCCATGCGTGTGGTAGGGGAGGGGATGCATGTGTATGCTTGCTATGTGATACGTGAACACGATGGTAATGAAACAGGGAAACATTTCTGATTTACTTGTGCATTCACCACTCTCATTTCTGTCAGCAATTTAGTATGCTATTGTGAATTAATGTAGAAAACTGACAAAATCGTCCTCTCCCCAACTAATTCAAGTTAATTAGAGGTTCTGTTGTCTTATCCTGGAGAGAAGAAGGAGCTGAAGTTAAGCGGCAATGTGAGAAGGAAGACTTCCCACAAAGGACACAAAAATGGAGGATTTCCAGCCTGAACCAAGTACCAATTAAATAGTTGTATTCTTTTTACTAGTGAAAGGCTCTGAAGTTTGGGTAAACCTGAAATCACACACCTGCTACTTCTTCTGTTCTAACCTGAGTTTTTTTACCTTGAAACTTCATGAATCTTTTTTTCAGTAGTCAGTAAAGATATAGGGGCATTTTAAAAATGCTATGCTGTTCCCAGTGTTAGAATGTGGAATGGAGAGTTTTCCTCTGTTTTCTTCACCATGGTACTGCTGAGCATTCCTGGAGGGACAAATAGTGGCCTAAGCTCATTGACTTAGCAGTTCTCAATTGCTGGGCTGATGCCAAGGTACAGGCTTTTTGTCTCTTTATTCTGTAAATACAGCTACCTTGCTGTGATAAAGCTAAGGCATAAACCCCTTTTACGTTGGCTCAGAAATGCCCTCTTGTTTGTCCAGTGTCCAAGTTTGAATGTTGCTGAGCCAATGTCTCTGTCTGGTTTGTTTGACATCAAGGCACAGACTCTTTACAAAGTTTTGGCTAAGTAATTACTAACTGGGATGATGTCACAACCCTTTTCAGTCACTGGATCATCAGAGCCTCTTTTTTTAGTAGCTTGATGTCAAGGGACATGTGATTTAAACATGGGAACTGTTTTGCGCTGGTAAGCTGGTTTGGTGTCAACAGCCAGACTGCTATACAGGTTCCCATCTCAAAAAAGGAGCTGCTATCAAAGCACTTCTGTATTTTTTTTTGTTACTGGCTCAGCATTTCCCACATGTCACTTTGATTTCTATGGTTAGGCCTCTCCTTGTAGGATTACTGGCTCAGTAACCTAATTTTATTCAGCTGGTGTCAAGATCTAGTGAACAAGAAAACTCAGTTGCCCCCAGTATGACAGAGCTGGTCTCAAGGTACAGGTTTCACTGTACATTGTTTGATGTGCTAGGTTAACACACTTGGACACAGACATCTTCAGCTGCACAGGACAATAATTCTTCAACTATCCTATAGTTCACCTGTTACAGAGAGCTTTATCAGATCCCGAGGACGACTTTTTTTTTCTGATTAGACCACTGCTTTTAAGACTTCATACCTCCACATAGCCAGCCAACTCTGTTGCCACACACTCTGACAGACAACTGTGCATTTGGAATAAATCTAATATTTTCAGTTTCAATACCAACACCTGGACCCTGTACCTCGAGTTAGATCTTTCTTCTGTATTTTTATGATTTCACATTTTTCGCGAGTCTGCAACATAAAGTTCAGTGTTTAAATGCTCTGACACTAGCTGTACCCATACTGCATCATATGAGTATGAATATATGCATCACATATGAAAGTTGATTTGTGGAAGCAGACATAGGTTTCAAAAGAAATCTAATTTAAAACAGTGTGGTAACTGTGGCAGTGGTTTGTGGGAAATAACAGATGATAAAGCTGGAAGAAGACAGCAAGTAAGATGTTTGGCTCTTACAGTATTAGTGAGCAAAAAGCTTAGCTCAGTGTACCATAATTACATTATTCCCTTTGATTCAATACCAGCCATACACATACAAACAAAAGGGCTGACAGAATTCCATTTGGTCAGAAAAGGAACAGGGGCCTTGTTTGAAGAAAGCATTTTTTGCATCATGTTATTAAATGGAACACTTAATCAGCTTCTTTGCCAAAAGAAAGCTTCCCACTATACTTATTATATATAAACTATATAATAGAAGAAAAACATAGAGGAAAACTGAAGTGTTGTAATGCTGAATATACTCTCCATGGTTCACTTATATGCTAGTCTAAGGTACAAAGAGCGGACTGAATCTCAATATTAGAAAATGTAAGTTTAGCTAGGGCTATGTGTTCTGGTAGGTTTGAGTTTCAGCTTTTGTAAACAACTCAAGCAACTCCCTGAATGGTTTTGTCTGTCAGCTTTCTCCCTTGTGCTCTTTCTGAGCTTTTTCCAGGTTTAGTACTGTTTCACCAAAATAAATTACATCATGGAAAATAAGAAATAGTGTCCTGTGAAGCTGGTTTCAAAATATAGTTCACATTAAGTTTGTATGAAATTACATAGGATTAATATAAATCTGTTCTAGATCTTACCATCTAATTCTGCTTGGATCTTTCCAAGGCTGCTTTGCTCAAAGGAGGCAGAAAGAGTGGGAAAATTGTATATCAGTCTGGTTGGAGCCAACTAAACTCTGGTTTGCCTTCAGAGACATATGGAAAACAAAGTACTGCATGCTATCCTTTCTTTTACTCAAAAACGCTTCTATGGTAGTATTATTTTTGTACACTTATTCTAAGGAGAATATCTACTTGCTTTTCTAGGTCAATCAAATGATAGTAAGACAGATCTTCAGCAATATTAACTAACATCATTTTGATAAGTTAGTGGAACTTCCTACTGATTTACCCCAGCTGAGGATCTGACCTTTGCCACCTTGCTGCACCGAAGAGAAAATACTCAGACTGTGAGAAGATGGGACCAAGATACCTAAAACCAAATGGCTAATGCTGTGAAGACTAACCATTTTATGACTTTCATGACATGCAACTGTGTGTAGTCTCTCTCTGTTGTGTAAATCATTTTTAAGAGGAGAATCATATCCCTAACAACAAATCTGTGAAGTTTGGTGTAGGCTTGGAGTAGAAATGCACAAGAATTTGGATTGAATTTGCTAAAATAATCAATGTTTTTACATAGATCAGAGAACATATGGTCATAATAGGATGGCATGATATAACAGGTGAGAGGAACCATAAATACACACTTTGAAATAGCTGAAGAAATTGTTTTTGCTGAGGCAGTAGTAGCATAAATTTTGGGTGTAAAGAAAGTATAGCTGTAATATTTATGTCTAACCTTTCAAATAAATGCGTTTTTTTAGTGTTCTAAAATTTTCAGATGCTACCTCTTAGTCATTCTGTAAGCACAACTTATTAGCCTCTGGCTGCAAAGGAAATGGTAAACCAATAGCCTACATGGGTAAAATACAATCTTCCCCTCCCTTTTCCCAGAGGAATTAGAGACCAATATAATTCCTCACACATGCACACTACATACTGTAGTGTATTTATTCATGAAAGCTGTATATAATATTAGGTGTATTTATGAGTGCCCTATGGGCACACCTTTGCCAGCATAAAATCAATCCCAGAGCTGTCACATTTGGGAGATACAGTTTTTCTGTCTTGTGGCAGGCCTGCTGGAAGTTCACAATGGTTTGGTGCTTAGCATATGATAGGATTGTTCAGTTTGACTGTGGAGAAAGTAACAGAGCAAGCAGAGAAAGTAAGCATCTCACATTTAAAAAGAGCAATCACAGTTATGCCTATTAAGACAGATATTTTGATGTAGAAGGAAAAGGACATTTACCAAAAAGCAGAAAATACTTCTTCAGCAGTAGCTTGCTCAGAACTGTGTGCATAGATTTGCCTGTAAAGGCACTATTAAAGTACCTACACTCACACATGCATGCAGAACATACCCACCCACCACCCTTTCTGTAGTTTGGAAAGCTCTTAAAGGATCCCAGTCATAATGGGACTTTGTTCACATGTTTCAAATAAATGTAATCACACTTCAAATCAAACACTCAAGGGCATGTAAGGAACTATTCCTGCATTGTTGTTAAAACAAACACGTAACAACAGAGGTTTCTTTTATTTCCTGATTATTCATTTTCCTACAACATGTAAGCAACATATGTACATTGCAAATGAGTATCCATAAAAAAAAAGGAAGTCAGGAATAACTGAAACTTGTAAGCAAGGCAATACCTGGTAGAGATTATCTGATTCAACAGAAATAATCTTTCCAGTTCTTACAGTATATATGTTATGGTTGAATGCTTTCCTTAAGGTCAGGCAGTGTGCATTCTGACTAAGATTTTTTTTCTGACCTTGGATTCAAAGCATAGAGTTACCACACATTTGGAAGCAGGGTCTAGAAAAATCACTGGATTTGTCAATCTCATCCCATGTAATTTTTGGCAACAGAAGAGAAGATACTTAATGAAAAAAGATCCACAGAACAGCCATGTGCTGGAAAACATCATGCGGAAGCACCCAGACAGTGTCGGCTTCCTTGCCTTTGCCCTTATTTCTTCTGATCCTAAATAACTACACCTTTAGTTCTTTACATGCCTGCCATTTCACCCTGCCTCATGACATTCTTTTGATAGATACTTTTTGCTCTGTATGAGATTTTCAGCTTCCTCTGGTTCTGTTGCTCAGGAGTCCTGAATTGATAGACAAATATTTTAACTTCTCGCAAAAGAAGATGGGCAAATGTATTACTTTTTGTGAAAACAAAAACTGAAGAGATTATTTGATGGAGAGATTATATGGTTTGATGCAATACATCATTTGAAAAATAAGAAATGCTACCCTATTCTCCAGAATAGAGGCTTAATGCCTTTCTCATGCTTATACAATCTGCATATTATATTTTATGTAATATTAAACTTGGTCTATGTTTCTGTTGATCCTGGTGGAAAAAACCTTTTCATATTTGGAGAAAAGTCAAAGAACATAACAAGGCAAACAAGACTATTCCTGTCCTCTGTTTCTGAGACTTTAGTGGATAATTATGTGTTCGAGATTGTTTTGTTTGCGATTAAGAAGACAAGACTCAATCCATTCTCTCCTCAGGCAAAACCTATATGGCAGAGAATATCTTTTTAGTTGTGCGATATTTGGTTCGGGTTTTTTTTTGGTTCCATGTTGTGAGTGTGTTACTGTTCAGTAATACTAAATTATCCTTAAAAATTAGGACAGACACTCTGTAATACACAGATTTCGAGAGACAAGCAATGACACTTTAAGAGCAGCAATTCTCACTATTGAGAAGTATGTTTGATAATGAACTTTTAATTGAAAAAAAGCCTAGCAGAAACCCTCCTACCTTCTATCTAGTTTTGGAACTTACTTCTACTCATTTTCTATCCACTCTGTTTCATGCTTGGAAAATGCAATTTGTGCTTGAAAATATAAGAATTTCTGCATCTGCTGCTTGCCCTCTGAATTGTGAAGGTGACTCTCGGTGTTTATTCTCAGCGTGTAATTTGGCATTCATATGGACATTTCAGGAGACTAAATCCTCAAGAGTTTCATTGGTAGGTAGGATTCATTGGTCACCTACAATATTGAAGCACATCATCATACAAAAGCAGAAAAAGAGTTCAGAAAAGGGAGCATGAGGTAGCTGCCACTGTAAATTGAACAATCCTGCAGCATACCCTAGGCTACCCAAAAGTCTCAAGTTACTTTGGCATTTAACAGTGTATCCCACTCAGAGCTGATGGACATCAGTTTTGAAAGGAAGATTTATCTGTTGGGTAAGGTGGATTTAATGTCAGTATGGTGTAACTTGGTTAAGCGCTAAACTTCTTGCTTGTGCTCCATAATGATGTGTTCGTGTCCGTGTAAGCAAAGACCAGTTAAGAGTCTATCACAGAATCATAGAATATACTAAGTTGGAAGGGACCCACAAAAATGATCAAGTCCAACTCCTGGCCCTGCACAAGATGCCCCAAGAGTCCTGAGAGCACAAAAACGTGACTAATAAACAGTAGCTTGTAATTTGTAACTGCCAGGTTCATTTCTAAGATACTGTAAGTGGTGTTTTGTTATTATAGCTGAACCAAGGCAAAACTACTCAAAACTCTGTTCAGGTACTTTTTTTTATTCAACACAAGGATCTGTTTTGATTTTTGATTTAAAAATTATCTTAAATTAGTCACATTTGAAAGCAATTTTATAACAGTTATTAGTGAGTAACTAAAAGATTACAGTAATTTCCTGATATTAAAAAGGGAAAAAAATGTTATCCCAAAAACTAATCAATATAAAGTAAGGGGAACATCAACTATGATACATGTAACATGTACCTATGGCTAGTGGGATACATTTCTGTGTATTACACTTCGCAAAAAGGAAAAATATGACTGGCAGATAAATAAATATTCTCTAAACTTCTGCCCTTCTCTGCTGAAAGGAAATGCCCCTGTGACTTGATATTTTACCCAGAATTATTGACTAGCCTGCTCAAATAAAGCTTCTAATCTCTTTACTCACTTCATTCTCGTATTTCAGTAAGTAGAGTAAGACTATTCCTTGCTTAAAATAAACCATTATAGGAAATGGTTTAGGCTACCCTATATATGTATTATTACATAGATTTTTTCATAGATAAAATGTACATATAAACCCCAGTTTGAAATACATGGCTTAAATTTTTTTTAAATACTTTTTATTCAATTTTTTGTTTATTGTTAGTAAAGTAGTGTTAATGTTTCCTTTGAGAAAACACAGGATGTATTTAATGGGAAGAAAGCTGTGTTGCAGGATAAGTACCAGCTATCTGTTACTGGTTACGCCACTGCTTGTATGGTATAAGGGTTAATGAACCAACCAGCATTTGTGCAAGGCTTTAGCATGTCATACCTGTAAGATCCTTATAAGTGAACTCTATCTCTCTTACTTCATGGTGGCTAGCTGTATCAGGTCCCCAGTTCTTCCTGAAACCCACTTTCACCAATTTCTCCAGGCTGTTTTCACTTACATCCTGAAGGTCCACAGGGGTTTTGTGTTCTAGAAAAAAATTTGGCTACATGCCCAATTTTCGTGGTGGCTTTATTCCCTCATAGAAATAAATTGCTTTCTGCTTAATTTAATCAAGAATCCATTTCTGCGTTGATTCTGGAGAAGCAAGATAATATCAAAGAAAAAAGGTTTTTAAATAACAACTGAAGAGAACTCAGTGATATCCTCCTCTGATCTTATCCTTCTTCTTAGTCTGATCCATTTCTTTAGCAAGAAAGTCCCCAAGTATGGAGGTGTTTTTCCCGTCCTTTGGAGAAGGGCAATCAAGATGTCAAGACTATAGGTAATACGAAAAGACAAAAGATTTTCATCTTGTGCTGTCTTGACCCGTTTGTGGTAATTTTGGTTCATCTTTCTTCACATGCTGATCTGTCATTTGATGAGCTGTGTTGGTGTGACATCAGAAAAATGAAGGGCTTTGCTTCCTTTTCCCAACTCTCTCTCCATCACTCTCTTTCTGTCCACCTCTATTATCTGATCTTCTTTTACCTGCCTCTCTAAATAACCAGTGATTTTTCCAGTAAAATGCAGATTTTAGTCTCCCTTTACAACCAGGGTCCTCTTAATGGGTCTGTGTTAGTGTCAAGAGCCCTGTATTTCCACTTGCTCCGGCTTAATGACAGTAATAATCCACAACTGAAAAGTTTTCTTAAAATAATGTTTATTAAAAGCAGAAAGCAGGTACAAAAGGAGTCACAGTCAAAAGACCAAACACACTAATGGAGAAAACACAATAAAAACATAGTGCTATGTTTGCATGCCTGACTTCCAGGAGAAAACTATTGTCTTCACAAGCAGCCTGAATATAGCTCCAGAAGATCTTCAGGCACGGTAAAGGTGACCTGGTGATGGGAATATGCTATGGGCCTCCTGGTTGGGGTGAGAAAGTCAGCAAAATCTTTTTTAATTAACCTGAAGACTGGTCCCAGACCAGTCCCAGTTCACCCAGGTAAGGTAAACCTGTCAGGGTGACCAGAATTTGATGCCCAGGAACACAGCTGATAACATGTAAGGATGTGATGGGGCAGCAGACACAAAGAGTGGATCCCACTATTGGTGAGGAAAACAAATAGTAGGATATGGATCCTTCACTTGAAGGGAGCAGATCTGGACATACTTTGGAAGCAAGTTGGATTCCCATAAAAGGAGCTCAGGAAAGCTGGCAGGAACTTAAGGACAGCCTCCTGCAAGCACAAGAACATTCTGCCCCCGTATGCAGAGGTATCAAGAGATCGATTTGTCTAAGCAGAAAAGTTGTGACAGAGCTACAACGACAAAATGCAATGTGTAGACAGGGTGTGGACATGGGGAAAAGCTACAGAAGAGAGGTAGCAAAGCATTACCTAAGCATGCACCTTACCAGTTGGCTTTGGCTTTACTGGGGCAAAAACCAGCTGCATAAGAAAAGGCTTCAACTACCTTAAGTGAAAGGACAATGTGTGGGATCTCTGAAGCCACTCAATGCACCACTGTATTGTTCTGTGTAACTATTACATGCCTGTACAGTCATATTTTTTGAGACTTCTTTTAGCAGTTTAATAGAATTGTTAAAACACAGGGTTTAAGGGCATTCCTATAGTATCTTGTTGGGGAAGAGTGTTAGGAATGATGCCCATCAGTAAAGGACTAGGGGATGCTGACCAACAGCTGGCCGAACATGAACCAGTGTGTGCCCAGGTGGCCAAGAAGGCCAGTGGCATCCTGGCCAGTAGCCTGGCCAGAAATAGTGACATCCTGGCCAGCAGGACCAGGGCAGCGATTGTCCCTCTGTACTCAGCACTGGTGAGGCCACACCTTGAATGCTGTGTTTACGTTTGGACCTCTCACTCCAAGGAAGACATTGAGGTGTTGGAACATGTCCAGAGAAGGGCAACAGAGTTGGTCTGGAGCACACATCCTGTAAGAAGTGGCTGAGGGATCTGCAGGGGTTTAGTCGGGTAAAAAAGAGGCTCAAGGGACTTTATTGCTCTCTACTGCTATCCCACAGAAGGCTGTAGTGTGGTGGTGGTTGGTCTTTTCTAACAAGTAAAAAGTGATAGGACAGAGGAAACAGCCTCAAGTTGTGCCAGGGGAGGTTTAGATTGAATATTGGGAAAAAGCTGTTCACTGAGATGGGGATCAGGCACTGAAACAGGTTTCCCATTTAAATGACACATAGATGTTACATGGTGTCATGGTTTAATGGTGGACTTGGCACTGCTGGTCTAATGGTTGGACTTAATCTTGATGATCTTAAACATCTTTTCCAATCAAAATGATTCTATGATTATATTATTCTCTTCTCTTACAGAAAAATGTTTAGTTAAAAGTTTGTAATTTTACTAAAACCTGTGGATCCCCTGGCTGACAAGGTCTAGGCCTTTTTGCCCTGTAATATTAATTCTCCCTTACACTCCGTGTAACACATGAGTCTCCTCTGAGTACATAATTGTTTTTCCTAGCTTTTTCTTCTAGAATTGGTGAGAAATATAGGGTAACAAGAAGTGTACATCAGCCTAGCTGTTTCAGAAATGTTGGGCACAGTTCAGAAATTTTCAGTAGGATCATGTTTAACTGATGACAAGTGAAGTTCAGAATCACACAATACTTCTCTGTGAGTTGCTTTTTAGCATTTGAGGCTGTGGAAACTGTATGCCTTTATAATATGTCAGCACAAACCTACTGTGCTTCTCAGGTATAGTATGCTCATTTAAAAATTGTTTTTCCTATGCAGCTGAGTTATTTTTAAATACACAGTGAAAGAACTTATCTTTTAAAAAAGTGTTTGGATACATAGCACTGACGTTTTAAAACAAACATTACAACTGCTGCAGAATTGGGTAGTATTTATGATTCAGGGAACACAAAAAAGATGAAAGGAACGCTATAATTTCAATGCAGAGAAATTATGTGAATTTCATTTTTTCAAAAAGAGATGGAAAACAGTCTTTTGTCGGGACAATATTTGCTGTTTTTTCTCATATTGGTAAATGATTAGATACACTATACTAAGCTCTAATGTGGTTTCTCAATATCCTGCATCTCAATCATTTTTGGCATTCTTATCGGTGGAGCTTGATGTCAGACAACAATCACTAAAGTAAATGGCACTAGTATGGAAGACAGCACATCAAGTCTATTATAGTATTTTTAAGAAAAAACATGATCTCAAATAATGACTGAACTAATATAAATGAGAAAAAAATAACCTGAATTAATGAGCATATGTGTGTATGTGCTGTTGTTTGTCTTTTCAAATCTGCAAGCAGAATGAGGGGAGCAAACATAAAACACCACATGCAGAAGATTTATCTGGATTTGTGACACTCCTTAGAGAACTTTGGACCTGTGAATGTGAATGGATTACCTGGAGAAATGGATATAATGTTTCCCTATGTGACAGATATAAGTTGGTCATAATATGTCAGAGAAAACCATATTCATTTTCCTCAAAATACAAACACTTCTATATCTCAACTGATAAAAGGCACTTCAAAGCAGACATAAACTAAGAAATATTCACGACACTTAATCTGTCATAATCTTTTAAAGCTGTATGTAAGAGCAGAGTGGGTGCTGGTTTATATTTATGATTTTACAGCACCATGTGTGGGCAAAAAATGTAGGATTTTACTTATCCAAAGTCATAGATGAATTTCCCAAATGTTGCAGCATGTCTTGCATGTAACATTCATATTAGAGATGATGTGTCACAATGAAGTAAGTGGCATCCACAAATAGTAAATCAATGGAGAACAATTTGCCAAAATTATTAGACAATAGTCTTTTCCCTCAGCACCACATCTGAGTTCACTGCTGTTCAGAATTACATGGTGAGGTAATTAGAACATGCTCAGGAAACTCTAAACCTTTTTTACCTATCTTTTTTTGTTACCTTGTTCTGCTAGGGCAGCTGTTGCACCAACAGAAAGCTGTGGGTCACTCTTGGGCAAGTGAGAAGTCCCCACTTGAGGCCGGCGGCTGTTGTGGGACTGTCTGGAGTCAGGCTTTAACAAACCTACAATCTTCAATGCTCAGGTCTGGATGGCAGAACTTTCCCTAAGGCAAAATTTTAGCAGTCCAAGCTGCTGAGTGGTCTGTGGGATAAGCTAGCAGAACCAAAGTTTCAGCTGGCCATTACTGGAATGACTGCACACAACATTTCTGATGAAGATATTTTTAGGTGATATATTCCTGTCTTTTCTGATTGATAAATTTCCAGATATCAGTATATGTGTTCCCCCTACCCCAGCATTGCAGTGTCATTTATAAAAGGATGTTATTTTATGTTACGCTATGCTGAATTATATTTACATTTGTTTTCTTGGACTTAGTAGTTGCTTATAATATGTGAAACCTTTTAGTGCCTGCTGTTAGTCCTCCAAACACAACTAAAAACATAGGTACATTAGTTCAAAGAATTCATAGTTCAGCTGCTGTTTTTCTCTCTAATATGCATTTCTTTGAGGCTTAAAACTCTGTCACAATAAATCAAAAACAGTATACTGAGTTTAGGTGTTTGCCAGTATTTTTTCCTTGGTATGTGTTGTACATCAAGTTCTAATCTCATAAAATTGTAAACAAGTTTACTGGAAGAAAGTTTCATTTTCCTGTAAGTAAATAAATTTTGTGTCCATTGCTATTAGAGTGCCGGAACTGTTTGGGGCAATATTACACAACTGTGCTTTGAATTCACAAGTTTAGACTTTCTAAATTTGACTTAATGTCTTTTACAGCTTCCACCACATATTATCTTAGTTTTTGCAAAACCTTTGTTTTCCTTGCATAACAAATGACCACATTGTGGTATAATCATCTATCATCTCTATCATGTTCAAAAAGCAGTTTGCATTCTCCCTTTGGAGGCATTTTTATGTGGCAGGGGTACAAAAAAGGGAGGTTGGATTGGGAGGCTGGGGAGGGGGAGGGGGTGATGTGATGAATTTAAATTAAATAACATTTCTGGATTCCTAGTTCTCTGGCCACTATTTTGATTAAAGTTGAATCACACTTACAGAAGCTTTCAGGGTAGCTCGTTCTATTCCATGAAGTAAGCTAAATGCTTCAGGTTTCACATGAAACAAAAAAAATCTACTGCTTTTACATGCCCTTTTGGATTTGTTTCTGTGAGCCTTCCATATACTGAACTCCAGCTGATGTGGATGGAAATTCCACATATGGAGGGCCTGGAGAGTCAAACCTCTTGCTTTTCACATGTTTTTCCCTCTCTTTCAAATATGCAGGAATGCAGGCATTGTACTGGTGTTTTATAAATTTTATGACTATTTCCAGAGCTAGCTCCAGACTTCTCAGCAGCAAGAGCAAAACCCTATCTTCCCACCCCCCATCCCTCAGGGATAAAGGCAGAATGACTTTATTCTCAGTCATAGGTCAGAAAAATTTGACTATCTCATGAGAGATAATCAGCTGAGTGGTTTCTGGAAGAGGCAAGAGGACGCAGAGAACCAGCCTGGGTCACTTAGAGGGCAAGGGGCAGTGAAAGGTCAGTGGGTCCATGCCTTACTGTCTCCCTATTTTTTTTCTCCTCTTCCCATTCTCCCTCAGCTCCCACTCTACTACCTTCTCAAAGGTATACAGATTCTACTGTATCTGTAAAAAATTGTTATGAAATCTCTGTAACTTGAGACACAGTAAAAGTTATATGGAGGGTAGCCATAATAAAAGCCATCTAATGATAAAATATAGATTTTTTTAAATAAGTTTTTTCTTTTTTCTTTTTTTTGGTTTTTTTTAGAAGACCAGTGAGAGAATCTGTGGAACTGTGTCAAAAGGAAAAACTAATACAGAGAGTCTAGTTTTGGACAATTATTTTGAATCATCATATAAGGGTAAACCCTGAAAGCATTGAGAAAGGATGTTCACCTTAAAATCTGTTAAAAAAAAATATTGAAGTTCTGACTTATAGTGCTGTATGTAGCAGTCATAAATAATACAATTGATGACCTGCACATCACTGAAGACAGGAACATTCTTTAATTTTAAAATTTTTGTCTGGATGATATTTTCACTTTTTCTCATACTGCTCAATGTCAAATTGTTTAGACAGTCAGTATACATGTCCCATGTTTGCTTTTATTAAGATAAATGTTTTGTAATAATGCCTTTGTAACTGACATTTTGAGAAATTTCAAACAAAACCTGACCAGTATAATTTTTGTTTGCAGTTAATGCCTGCAATCTGTAAACTTGCAGTCTGTATGCTTGGCAGTGCCAGCGAAGAATAAAAAGTGCTCTGCTCCAGAGAGCATTTGATATGCGGTGCCTCAGCTCTCAAGTGAATTGCAGTATGTGAGCCATCAGAGCTGACAAAATGTCTGTGAGAAAGGTTTTCCTGATTCTACAAACATTTTCAAACTCTTAGGTCTTCCACAGAGGAGAGTGTCTAAGCAGGAATATCGCTTCTCTGATGTGCATGCAGGCCTTGTCCTACTGGGGGACTTCAACCACCCCAACGTCTGCTGGAAAAGTAGCACAGCAAGCTGTAGACAATCCAGGAGACTCCTGGAATGCATGGGGGATAACTTCCTAAACCAGGTGATAGATAAACCTACCAGAGGAAATGCAATACTAGATACAATAGTGTCCTGGGTTGCAGTGTATTCTATTACCATCTCCATGGACTGTTGAAACCAGGTGGGGTGGTGTTCCTTGCCTCCTCCCTCCGGACTATCTCCTGTTAATGGCCCATCAGGGCCTTGCCCCATGACTCACAGACAAACTCCCTCCGGACTATCTTCTGCTAATGGGCCATCTCGTCTCACTGCCTGACTGACAAAATTACATCGTCCCATTGTGAGATGCTCTGCCCAGAGGGAAAAACCAAGCATCCCATCCTAGATATAAGCCAAGATTTCGAACACCACAGGCAGCCTTTTCCACTGGATTTCCAGAGGACGAGAGCTACCCCTCGACCTTCAAGTGAAGACCAGACTCTTTCTACAGGATCACTGCTTCAACAGAGCCATCATTCCAGGAGGACTGCAGCTATCTAATCGGACTGCTACCAACACCCTGACCAACAGGGTGTCAGGTTGTATCCTGACTCTGTCAATTCAAACCAGTGTTTTCTGCCTTTATTTTTAATTTTCCTATTAAATTGTTATTCTGACTTAGTGTCTCCCCTGGTTTGTTTTCAAACCAGCACAAATAGTCACCAACATCAGCGAGCTAATCGGGGATGTCAGTCTTGGAGGTAGCCTGGGCTGCAGCAATCACACACTGATGGAGTTTGCAGTCTTGAGGAATATAGGTCAGGTAAGGAGTCAAGGCGAGGCCCTGAACTTTAGGAAGGCAGACTTCCAGCTCTTCAGGGAGATTGTCAGTGGAATCCCCTGCGAAACTGCCCTTAGGGGCAAGGGAGAAGAACAGAGCTGGCAAATCTTTAGAGAAGTCTTCCATAAAACACAAGAGCTAGCAATCCTCAGGAGCAGGAAATTGGGCAGGGAACACAAGAGATGGCATGGCTGAGTAGGGAACTGCTGGTCAAACTAAAGGGAAAGATGCAAATGCAGACAGTGGAAAAAAGGACAGATAGCCTGAGGAGGGTATAGACATGAAGCACAATTGTGTAGGGAGGGGGAGACAAAGGCCAAAGCAAAATTAGAACTGGACATGGCAAGGGACACAAAGAATCACAAGAGCTTCTACAAGTATGTCAGCCAGAAAAGGAAGTTCAAAGAAGGTGTACTCCCTTTGATAAATAACACTGGTGAACAAGTAACAACAGATCAGGAGAAGGCTGAGGTACTCACAAACTTTTTGTCTGTCTTCAGTGGCAGCTCCTTTCTCACACATCTCGAGGGGATGGACAGCAGGATGGGGGGTCGAACTGCTCCCAATTGTAAGTAAATATCAGATTCGTGACCACCTGGGTAATTTGAATGTGCACAAGCCTGTAGGACCTGATGAGATGCATCCCGGAGTCCTGAGGAAATTCACTGATGTAGTTGCCAAGCCACTCTTCATGGTATTTGAAAAGTCATGACAGTTGGGCAAAATCTCAGGAGACTGGAAAAAGAAAAACATTGTACCCATCTTCACAAAGAGAAGAAAAGAGGACCCTGGGAACTACTGACCTCTCAGCCTCCCCTCTGTGCCTGGGAAGATCTCGGAACAGAAGCTGTGCTAAGGCACATGGAGGACAGCGAGGTGATTTGAGATATCCAGCAAGGCTTCACCAAGGGCAAATCCTGCCTGACCAACCCACTGGCTTTCTGTGATGGAGTGATTACATCAGTGGGCAAGGGAAGATCTACAGATGTCATTTATCTGGACTTCTGTAAAGCATTTGACATGGTCCCTGACAACATCCTTCTCTCTAAATTGGAGAGCAATGGATTCATCAGGTGGACTGGTAGGTGGATTAGGAATTGGTCAGATGATTGCATCCAGAGGGTAGCGATAATGTCTTAGAGTCCCAATGGGCATCAGTGACAAGTGGTGTCTCCTGGGGGTCCATGTTTAGACCAATGTTATTTAATATCTTCATTAATGACATAGAGGGATTGAGTGTGAATTTGAGCCCTCAGCAAATTTGGAAGTTAAACCGAGCTAAGTGATCCTGTTGCCACACCTGAAGGACAGGATGCCATCCAGAGGGACCTG
>VWZW01004069.1:76218-90572 GCA_013397115.1 Edolisoma coerulescens
AGGCCACCAAACTGATTAGAGGGATAGAGCACCTCTCCTTTGAGGGAGGTGATTTTCTCATTATTGGGGCTCATAGAATTGGGATCATTCAGACTGAAAAAGAGAAGGTTTTGGAATGAACTAATTGTGACCGTCCAGTACCTGAAGAGAATTTACAGGAAAGATGAGGCAAGACTATTTACAAGAGCATGTAGTGACAGGACAAGGAGGAATGGGTTGAAATTGAAAGAGAGTAGATTTAGGTTAGATATTAGGAAAAAAGTCTTTACTGTGAAGGTGGTGAGGCACTGGAACAAGTTGCCCAGGGAGCAGTTGTGGATGTCCCATCGCCAGAGATGTTCAATGCCAGGTTAGATGGAACTCTAAGCAACCTGGTCTAGTGGAAGGTGTCCCTGCCCACGGCAGGGGGGTTGGAACTAGACGATCTTCAAGGTCCCCTCCCAACCCAAACCATTCTATGATTCTATGACTCTATCCATATGGACTCTATTCTGTGTTGAGGCCAAATCTCTATCTTGTGTCCCTTTGCCTACTGACTTCGTTTAGGTTTATTTGAAGGCAAAATCTGGCCCATTGCATATTACAGCATTGATTAGTGTTATTTTGCTAAATAATGAGATTTTTAGTATCTGTCTTGTACATACTTTGAGTAAGTTTAAAGAACATCTAAAGAAGTTCTTTCACTTCTATTGGTATGACTTCTCGTGACCACTTTGCTTATTTGGTTTTTAAAAGCAAATTGAATTCAAGTGCCACCCAGTTAAAGACATGTAATTAGTAGTGCTATACTGAGAATCTGACAGTTATTTTTCCCCTGGATACTGAGAAGTTTTGTGAACAAAACTGAATAGCCTATGTTGAAAGGTTAGTAAAGTGGCACATAGTACTACTTCTCATTGTTTTTCTCAGAAGCAATCTTTTAATTAGAAACACAGCTATTGACCTAACAATGCAATGAGAGGCATGTTAATAAATACCAGAGGACCATGTGACATTTGTGTTGCTCAGCTCTGCTTAGAAAGCAGCAGCCATGTAAAACACAGGCTACTCTGAGCAGTGAAAATCACCATTGAAAATTGCATGCCCCCAGCGTTCTTTTTGCTGCTCTCTCAGAGAAGGGGACATAAGTCATTTTCAGGGTACTTCACCACTTCCTCTGGATTCGTGAATTCTTTGAGAAAGGACAAGGATGAGAGAAGAGAGCTCATTAAGGAACCCATTATAACAGTTTTACTGTCCATTTTGTAACTTGAACACCTTTGCTGTTTTCACCTGGGAAAACAAATTTGCTCCCCTTAAAGAGAAAGCCACCCAGGCTAGCACAGCAGCTTGCTACTCATTTCAAACAGCTGGGAGTAAATAACCTGGCTGAGTAAAATTAAACTAATATAGCCATTTTCACCTTCCTGTAGTGGGGATACTTTCTTCTGTCTGTTGTCTTTCAGCTCTCTAATCTGGAGAAGATCTCATTTTCACTCTGTGACAACCCTGGCCCTTCCTTGGGGTGCCAAGGGGACGTTTCAGGGGGGTGGTGGACCTTCGCTGCCAAAATACCTGGGTGTGCTCCTTTTTGTAGGGGTGAGTCTTTCTTTCTGTACAAGAGAATTTGGGGGGTTCATTCTTGGCTGGGAGTTTTTCTCCATTACATCCACTCCATGTTGTTTCTGATACTGCTGCTATGCCCTGTCCGAACTTAAGGCATACCCTGAAGGGAGCTGCTGCACTACCGGCTTCTCTGCAGCAGTCAGCTGCTAATCTGAGTACTAAACCAGCCTATCACCATAATAAAATTCTTGCACTTTCCTGTGGCATACACTTCATATGCCTGCACTTATATGCCTGGAAGCAGAGGTGCAGGATTAATCCCTGACTCTCTTCTAGTGGCCTGTTTTGAGACCATTTTGGGAATGAGTGTAAGACAAACCACAGTGACTTCATCATTAAAAATTTGTACTAATAAACTACTCCTTAAAAACCAGTGATCATGCCTAAAAGAATGAGCAATCTGCATGACAGAGAGCATGCAATAACATTTCAGGGAATTTCAACAGTACTTTCTACATAACAATGCAACAAATACTGCAAAAATTATGAAAGCAATCACCATAATGATTCCTTGCCCACAACTCTGCCCCATTCTCTGGGCCCCTCACTGTCAATGAGGAATGTGGTTTCTTACAGGCATGCATTAAATATTCTGTCTGGATTTAAACTGTTCTACCCACAGAGTTTAATATGCAGGCTTGATGGCACAAAAAATACTGATGATTTGGTTTGCAGATTACTAGTTGTTGTGGTTGTAAATCTGTTGTCATGCAAATGCCTAGATTATCCTGTTTATGAAAGCAGCTACTTTTTCATTTTCTCTGGGGCTGTATTTCAAAGATGAGACATTCTTCCCAAAGAAGCTTATAACTGGAGATGCTTAGCAGGAGCATAGAAAGCATATAAAGTCTGATCCTAATGCTGCTCAGTGGGTTTTCAGAAGAGCTCAGTATCTCCTATACAGGCTTTTAGGCAGACAGGTCAGGTCAATGTGAAGAACAAACTGTGCAAACACAGGCCACCACCCCTTGACAAATCCACTTTTTGCAAAAGTGCTCCAATGAATATATATTTGCAAATCCTCTGGGTCAGCAAAAACACATTATGGACTATTATGTGCCTTGTATCTTTGGCTTAGGACCTTTGGGGGGAATATGACTTAGGACCATTTTGGGAAATATGTCTTACTATGTTCCCTGAAACAGTATTAGTTGCTCTAGTCATGATACAGAAAGGAGCAGGACAAATCACAGGAAGCAATGATACACATACATTGAGGGAGCATGGATTCATGTGTTTTCAAAAAAAAAAAATCATGCAAAGTTTTTAGTTACACATGGCACTTGAAAAATCTTGTGATGTAGAAGGCAGTAACTGTGTGTCTAGTGCCAGAAAATCTGGCACTATTTTTTCCAAAATGCATTTTTCTCTGGTTGCCAGCTACATGCAACTGAATCCTCTCTGTATTGCTCTACCTTCTGTGTTGTCTTCATGAGACCAGTGAGATCAAACACAGGTCAGTCAAAATTACCCAAACTGCTGTTTTCAGCTGATTATCCTTGACATAGTCTTATGTCTTGTTCTTACTTAGGATCAAAAAATTATTCTCTGAAATGCAATCAACCATCTGTGTTCCTGAAACACAGACTCATTTAGAACCACTGCTTGAAAAATTCTCATTGTAATTGAAAAAGAAAGAAATTGTTAAGAGATGGGAAATAAAAGTATTAAAACTTTGTACAAAATATTTTTTGGAATCCAAATATATACTGTTTACTTAAACTCATAATTATTTCTCACTAATGAACCTTTGCTTAAATTGCTTCCCCTTCTGCCAATAGCCTTGAACAACATGTAAGATTTTTTGAGGCGGAGTGCAGTAGTAGGTAAACTGGAGAAATGGCAAGGTCCCTGCTGTGCAGTGCAGCCCTGTGTTTTGTGAAACAGTGGCAGTACAGTCCACATGTTACATGGTGATGCCATAGTAAAACATTCATATTCAGTGTTCCCCAGAAGAATAAAAGAAAACAAACAATGAGCAGAAAAAAAATACAGCTGGAAAAGGATGTCTTTTTTCTCAAGTATTGAAACTCAGCTGCAGAGTTTGACTCTGCCCTTGACAACACCCACTCCATTCTTACTGGAATCACTAGGCTGTTTGTCGGGCCAGAGTGAACTGCTATTTTTTATTATGTGGTAAAGAGTTCCTTTTTAACTCTTTAAAACATTAAAATGCATAAGGGAGCCTGAATTCAGCCCTGTCTCATAATTTAAGTGGTGGAACTGCTGCTATATTCATAATTCAGGAGAGGGATATAAAGCCAAGGCTGAGAAAATTCAAACCAGTAATGTAACTAGTGTTTTGTAAGATGCTAAAATGCTATCCTTGGATTTCCTAAAGGAAGCTCTGGGTGCCCCTTAACAAGATGGGAGAAGAGGGCTCAAAATTACATCTTAATGTTAACACACACATAAAATTAATTAGTTTTATTTTATCCCACCACACCCAATCACTATAGAGGATGGAATAGGAGATTTTACCTTCTTGGGTATAAATAATAGGTAATAAAAGTTGTTTAATTGAAGTAGCCCTGAGCAGCATTACTTCAAACACAAAGCCCATGATATATGGGCACATGCTTAGAAGAATTTTCTTTATTTACCACTAAGCCAGTTAGGCAGAGAGTGGTTTGGTGATCATTGGCCAGGATTTCAATAAACTAGAATATTTTCATGTAATTGTCCATACCATGCATCTCACTTGTCTGTATCTCATATTTGCACATGTGAATGTGGAAAATAAAAGATGCTTTTGAATCACATGGTTTTAACTATGCTAGTGGATAGACATACCTATAAATTGCAAAACCTCTGTTTACTGTCACTTACACTGAAGAAACTGGCTAATTTTTTAGTTAGTTAGACACATGGCGCAGTGATCCTAACACGCACATTGTATTCACCAGGCACACCTCATTCATATGTGGCATCTTTGTCATGGAGGTGGATGTCTCTTTGGAAGCGCTGCCCTACTGTGAGCATTACTGGGACAGTAGGATTAATGGCACACAGCTCGCTTCCCAATCTGCATTTTAAAGATTCCAAGAAAAGACTGTCTGTCAGTCAATGGAAACAAGGCTCTAATGGACAGACAGGCCTTAGAAATGTAAAGGCTAATGATTATAGATGGCATTGAAGGAAATGTATCAAAGACATGTGAAACTCCTGGTGCTACAGCCTCTCCTGCTGTGTGATACTAAAAGACTACAAATCTCTAACCTTACCCATTGCTGTTGTAGAGCATTTCTGAGCAGTTTTCCTCTGCCCATCAGGTAAGAGGTTTTTAATTAGCATATGTATTTTCAGCTACATATAGATTTTAGAAAACTGAGCCTTTGATGTATTTCATACAGATAAAGAAATCTCTATTATAATAAACTCTATTAAGCATATAGTGCTGTATAGCTGTGCCAGTATGAAAGCTCTTATTTAATTTCTAGCTTCTTCCACCCTACCTGCATTAGTTTTTGAATTGTTCATGGCAACACAGGAAGTTATTGACAAGCCAATGGTATTCTATGATAGAATGAATGCCATTTTTTCTCTCCATGTAGTGAAGATCTGTGCTCATAAATGTTAAAATATTACAACAAAAAAACCCTAACCCCTGTCACAGTTCACAAAGATACAATGTAGACGTACAACACAAAAATGCTGGTTTTGCTTTATCTTTTACTCTGAACTTCGACAGAAGAACAAGACAATATACTTGGTCAAAGCCAGGAGGGAAGAGAGGAGAAGGAAGAAGTAATATGTAAGAGGGAAATGTAAATCTTAACAGATAAATAATGATCTAAAACCACAGTAAGCAATTAGGATTGCTTAGGTAATCTCCTCCACAGTCTTTCATAATTTAGATACAGTTCTTTCTTATTATATCAAAAGCTTTTTTTTCCAGAACAAAGGCTTCCAGCCAGTAGCCCTGCTATACTCTTTCACTTCACAAAGGCACAGTCCAACACAAAAATATTTCATATCAACTTCAATGATGTTTTGCAGGCAAATAAAATTACAAACCTAAGCAGTCAGAACAACTGTTAATGTCAAAGATATATAAATGCAAATTTTATAAATTAGGATTCAAATAAGAGAAAGAAGGTTAACCCAAAACTGCATTAAGGTAGCCCCTTGAAAGCCTTTATAAATTAAATATAGGAGAGATTACGGATTGTATCACAAAGAAGTAGCTTTTGAAGATAAGTAGGCATCAAATACAATACCCATTTCAGTGGATAAACTGCTTAAATAAAACAAATTGTACCTGGTTACAGACAAACTATAATGATTGCTCAAAGAGGTTTTTTTAGAAGATATATATGAAGATATAGCTATATGAAGAGATGAAGATATTGTTATAGCTATGACTTCAGGTGAGGTAGAAGATGTTGCAAAAACAAAGGCCAGTCTGTCATAGACTGTCAAGTGAGGTAGCTAAAAAGACACTGTAAAAAGATCTCAGAGAATTTCTGACATACAGAGGTTCTGGGACTTTAAGCTTCTCTTGTACAGATAAAGGAATTCCTTTTGTTGCCTTACATTTCTCATAATTGTTTTGATTAAAACATGCATGATGCAATAACATACCTGAAAAGAGCCGATCCTCATGAGAATTCATCTGGTAAATAGCCTCTGAGGTTAAGGCACTGAATTACAGTAGGATTCAGAACTCAGTCTTATGTGCTTTTCCCATGTAAAAATGTTGGCACAGCAGGCTTTGACACATTGACTGTGTAAATGAATGATGGTTCTAAATAACCTAGTCTGAAATTCAGTTAGAGATCAATTGTTCTCTGATTTGCTGGCAAAGTTATTTTAAATCAGAAGTGCTACAGATCTAGAGCACTTGACTTCTGATTTTGAGTAACCCCAGCCACAAAAGTCCTGTTTGCTCATACATGCAGCATTATCTCCTGTCCTCTCAACATGTCCTTTAATACATTTTGATAATATATATTGATCAGTTTGATGAAAACTGACACATGTAAAGTTGTTGTATGACTGAAGGGTTTTGCTTTCCCTGATTAAAACTGGTGATGTTTATTTGCAACTACTCCTTCCATTGCTCAGAAATTTGTGTCTATTGCAGCAATTGATTTGACTGGAAAATCACATCTTTCTCAGAGGGAAGATTTAATTCTCTTAGTCAAGACAGTTTTCTTCAGTTCCTTGGTATTTGCATACTTAGTGCCATGATCATTTCTATCTTCAACTACCATATGAAAGGCTTTTATTTTTGAAATTCAGATGATATGAGTACACATTACATGATAAATTATAATGCAGACTAAATATCATAGAAATTAGGATTTTACTTCAGTTTTCACTTGTTTTGGTTTTTAAAAGACCCTGCTGAGTTCCTTTCCATTATTCCTGGCTACTTCCTTGAATGAGAGAAGTATTAAGCTCCTTAAGATTCTATCATCTAATCACGTGCCTGGCTTAGTGCAAGCTAGTCAGATAAATTTACCAGCCACAATCACTCTTTAATTTTTTTTAAAAGTTTTTCTGTGATGAGTCAGTCCACATACGGATTTGAATTTTGAGTTGCCAACTGTCATGAATTCAGACTAGAAGGTCACTAGATCCTACCAGTTGTAAACCCAAGAAATAAAAATTATTTCATTTTTTCACCTTTTTCTCTGCTAGTGAGAATATTTTCTGCCTAGCTTGAAAGGAGAATACTATCTGTCTTGTTTCACTGCTTCCTATATTTCTGCCATTTTGCAACTGTTTAATCCATCAAGTAGAAACTGCTGCTCTTTGCATAGTGAGCTCCAGTGCTGAGAAATTTAATATGGAACACGATAGCCTCCTAGTTATTAACATTATAATCTCTTCCAGTATTTTACTGGTTGCTTAAAAATACATTTTTGTTACAGCATAATAGTGCATTCATGGTCACAACTGTATACAGGTAGGAGTTCTCTTTTCTCAAATATTTGCAAGAAACATAAACAAAAAACATATGTTTCAAATATTTCACTGAATACCTTTTCCACTCCTATATGTATGTTGCAGCCATTTGAGCTCTCTGCTGTTTCAAAATCCTACCATTTGCTTTCATGATTTATAACAAATTCTTTATCTTTCTATATTTTAAAATGTGCTTTGTGCCCTAACCTAAAGATTTTTTTTTCCTCAACACTGACCCTCCTATCTTCTCCATCTCTGTAATTGTCACAAGAACAATTCCAGCTTTCAAATATGTCATTAGGTGTTTTTGTGCTATAATCTTTGCTGTTTTGTCTGCACTGCTAATCTTTATCAGCTTGGCCAACGTGGGGGTAAGCAGTCTGTGCCTTTTACTTAGAAAAACACATCGTGACTGAGTGGGTGTTCCATCCACGTGGCATCCTCACTATTGTTTTGATATTTAAAACTCTCTCACTAAGAAAGAAAGGTTTCTCCAATGCTCAAGTATCTTGCTGGCTCAACATTTCAAAATAGACTTTGTGCTGTCCTGGCATTTTCATTAATTTCTAGCACAAGTGATGGGCCAAAACCCAAAGACTTTGAATCCAACTCCTCTCCTTCCTCCATACCTCCTCTTCTGGAAACTTTGGAAAGCTGAATCCAGACACAGAGCTGAGTACTGCAAATTGGCCAAACACAAATCCCACCTCCACCTTAGGGGTTTTCCAAATCCTGATCCAAAATGTACTTCCTAGTGTTATTTTTTGTCTCATTTCTTTGTAAGATTCTTAAAACTTGCATATTCTTTCCTTCATGATATTTTGGCAGTTTCACATGATTTAGTTTATGTTCACTTATGATGGTCTATGCCTGCTTGTAGAATCTCAGTTTTGTTAAGAAAATGGAAATGTAATTGAATCCCATTTGCATTACAAAAAGCCATCGGAATAATTACCTATGCTTTACTTCCATAGAAGGAAAAATGAGACAAGGCAAAAAGCCTTGTAAATTAGAGATCCAAAGAGGATGAAAACCCTATGAGGTTTTTTGTCTGATTTGAGTTTTTTTTAATCAGGAAAGAAATTTATAACTCATACATCCTCAACTGACTTCCAGATACAAAAGTATAAGCTCTGCTTCTTCAGTATTCAAAAGCAATATCATCAGCTGCAAGTGTTTCTATGCAGTCTCTCTAAAATCACAGGCTTCATAGTTTGAATAATGAGACTTCTAATAATTACATGTAGCCTGTTTGTATCTTCTATCAGTATCTGAGTCCTTGAAGGTTATGTTTTCTGGGTTTTTTTGCAAACAGCAAGCCTAGAAACTTTTATGAAAAGCAAAACTTATATAGTGACTTGACATCTAAAGTTAGGCCTATGGTTTGAAAACCCAACAATGACTATAAAACTATACATGGATTTGCAAGAGTTGTTGACAGAGAACCAGTCTCTTACTTTCTTGAAGTTCATTGCAAGATCTGGATGTTCTGTAAGGCAATGCAAATGCTCTACAAATAATGTCAGTTTGCCATACATATCTAAAGGAGATTTACTTTCATGTGATTTCTTATGGAACTTAACCACCATATGGGTCCATATAGCTTAGGCTGCTAGTTTGCAACTTCAGAAATGTTGTGTAATTCTGTCCTCTCTTAGTGCCTTCATGTAAAATCATGGGTTAGTTATTTAATCTCACTTTATCTTACTGTACCTACAGTGCCCTGTTTGTAAAACAGAAACTGAGTATTTTCTGTGTTTTGTGGGCTGCTCAAAGAGCAGGGCATGTTAAGTTTTAGCACGAGCTGAGATACAGCACTGGCTGGGAGGCAAAAGGCATGGAAAGAGTGGAGATAAACAAGGCTTCTTGAAAAATCTTCTGAAAGTAGACTTCAAAAGGAGCATACAACAGCACAACAATACAGGAAATTGTTTTGTGGGAAGAAATAAGATTGGAAAGTATAGGCTCACTTTCCAGAAAGAGAATGTTCATGGCCCAGACTCATGTGAGAGCTCATTCACAGAGAGGAACTGAGATGATTCTAAAAACAGGAATCCAGTTCAGTCTGTCCATAAGGAGCATGCCCAAAAGTTGAGGATGGCTATTAAAGGTATGGAAGTGGCACCCCTGGTAAGGATTAAGCCTGAGAGAGAAATGATGTTGGAAGAATGATAGATAAGTGGTTTTCTTTCTTACCTGGAATTCTCTGTCAAAACAGGAGGAAGTAATTTTGCATCTCTTCTTGCAGAATTTCCCTATTTTGTTGTTGTAATTTAGGATCTCAAGCATGTCTGTTCAAGATGTTTGGCTCATCCACTAAATTGCCACACCCTTACAATGAAAAAATGTGAACACGGTGTTAAATTGTTGTGAAAAACCCTGCAGGAGTCTATGACTGTTCAGGCATTTTGGTGAAATTTTGGTTTAGATTTTTCTGCCGCCAAAGGTCAAGGTCTATTATTGAAATACAACAGGTATCATAATTCGTAAGTAAATGGTGACAAACTAGTGTGGAAGGGGGGAGTTCTCTATAGCTCATCACTTCAATGAGTTCAGTTAAATTTCAAAAAAGAAGCAGTCCCCATATAGGAATTTGCTCCAGCTCTTTCCATAATTCCCATGGAGGAAGCAACTGTTAAACTTCAATATTGAAAGCTCAAAATGCTTCATGTGGAAGCATCTCATCGGTCTGATTTCTGTTCAGCCAAACAAAATAGATTAAGCAGTGTTACATGTCATCCCTTTCTTGAGACTTTGCCCCACATTAGATGTGGGTGCTCAACACAGAGAGATCACAGCACACCTGTTCCAAAGTGACATCATTTCACTCCAGTCTCTCATAAAGGGCAAGGACCTGGTGAGTCTGAAGGCTGAACTGTGTATCTATTTCCCTGCTAGGTGTGAGTGAGGAATTGCTTACTGCTCAGAGCGTTATTGTTCCTCCTATTGTACTTTCAAGTTTTATCTCAAGTTGGAGGTCTGGGTAAAGGTTTGTATGCATCAGCATACCTTTGAGGAAAGTGCCTTCATAATCCCACATCATGTACATCTGAGTGAGTTGTACCTAGACACTCCAGAATATTACAGTTCTTACAACTTTCATTCTAGTTTCTTTCACATCCTTGGAAGGCACACACAGACACACATATGTAAATGCAAATCCTGTCTATATCTCCTTATAAAACATTGGCTCCCACCCACTTCTCACTTTCCATATTTGCACAAGCTTCCAGGTTCCCATAAATCAATCCAGGCTTACAAGAGAAAAAAATCTAGAACAACTGCTAACTGAAAAAGTAGAAAGAAATAAAAAATGCTGGTTGCTACAGACTGTATGGCAAAAAAGAGGTCCAGCTACCAGGAGGAGACAGGTGGCTTCTGAGTGAAAATGGTAACATACTCTCCCCAGGGAGATCAGCTCCAAAGCTGAGTTCACTCATTCCCGCTATAAAGTATACTGATGTTAGCAGTTTTCTTCTGCCTGCACGTGTGTTTTTCAAATTAAGTATTGTTAAATCTGTAAAGCTTGAAATACTGCTTCAGACACCCGCCTTGGCTTCTACTTCCATTTTATATCATCTGTCATAGGTAGAGTAGAGCGTCAATAACCAATTCTGTTTCTCTAAAATAGATGCAAATTTAATTTAACACCTGTCAGAGGTGAAGGAAAACTGGAACTAATAACCACCTCAGAAAGTGGAAGGAGTAATTTTCAGGACACAGAGTAGCATGTATTTGTGCACTCTCCCTGGAGATGGTGAAGGGCATATATTTGTAAGGGCAGGGTTTGGAGGTGACATATTTGCATATGTATGCTCAGAAAGTGATGCTGAATGCAATCCTAGATTCACCAATCTCCAGTACCAGTTTTTGCAAATATTTTGAGTGTCTCAGGACTTCATCTGTAGCACTAAGATTTCGCTAAAAACAACCTCTGTCTTATTGGGGAAACAAAACTGCTGGGCACATTAGGCGCCATCCACATTGGCTAATATATCCCTTAAAGTTTCAACTATTACTTCTGCTGCAGATAGCAGTCTTTTATTGCTCTGAATTCTTGTATTCACTTGAGGTCCATGACAGAGAAAATCTGAACGCGAACAGGGCCTGAGGTTTTGCCCTGTTCAGGCAATGTTACTTTGTTTAGAGCATATTTTCCTTTGTAGTGTAGGCTTTATTTTTTATATATATGCATCCAAAGAAGAAATACCACACTACATGCTCCCAAACTAGTGTTCCATATATAGAATGAGCTTTCAGCAAGACAAATAAATTAACTCCATACAAATGCATATATGGAGTATAATAAAGTCCTGGACCTAAAAGGCAGGATATGGAGATGTTCAGCTCCAGACACTTTCAGGTACTTGATGCCTTAAAGTCATTTTTCAGTAAATCTACACTTCTTTTTAAGGGTTTGGGGTTTTTTTCCAGTTAGGAAAAAGTCAAATGAGCCTTTAGGTAGATGCAATACTGCTCTGTAGGAATTGGCAGATATTGGCCATGACTGCTCATTAAAGCTATATGCAAGAATTTGAGTAGACCTTTCCCTTGGACTTGATTCATATGAGTTTCCATTCCCGAATTTCACTTTGATTTCTGGGTTCAACTATGTGCAGAAAACTGAAAGCCAAACTGTTGGAAGAATGATATTTATGTGGTTTCATGAAAAAATTACAGGGTTTGCATGAGTTCGTTGTGAAAACAAATATTCAAGCTGCATTTTAGAATCTGGTCCAAATTTTAAACGTGCAACAAAATATCCTGGTGAATTTCATACATATTGCAATGCTATTATGAATATCATGCTGCTCTGCTGGTGATTAAACACATATCTTGAATAAACAAAGCTCTTTAAAGCTAAGTCACCTTTTCAACATGTCTGAACATTGCAGACCACATAATTTTGTGGCATTACTGAAAGATATTCAACTCACTACAAGAAAGAAGTTGAAGTTGTGGAGCACATCCAAAAATGAGCAAGAGACCTGGTGAAGGGTCTGGAGCACAGGTCCTAAGAGGAGCAGCTGATGGGGCTGGGGTTGTTTAGCCTGAAGAAAAGGAGACTGAGGGGAGACCTTATCACTCTCTACAACTTTGAGTTGGTGGTTGGTCACTTCTCCCAAGAAACAAGTGGTAGGAGAAGAAGAAAGAACCTCAAGCTGAACCAGGAGATGACAACCACATGAGGTGGTTGTCAGGCTGTCCAGGGAAGTGGTTGAGTCACCATTCCTGGAGGTATTTAAAAGATGTGTAGATGTGGTGCTTAGGGGCATGGTTTAGTGGTGGACTTGGCAGTGTTAAAGTAACATTTGGACTTAGTGATCTTAAAGGTTTTATCCAACCTAAATGATTCTTTGATTCTATTGTATAATAAACTCCTGTCTTCTACCATCATTCTTCATGCAACATTCCCATCAGCTGCAATGGAGTTCCATGATCAGAACACTGGCAGAATACATGGAATACAAATGTAATTCCAAAAATATTACTCCATCTTAGATGACAGAGTTGTCTGTTGAGCCTTCTGTACTGATAAGAAGAATATCCTATACTTCCTTTCAAAAAAGCCACATTTTTGGAAATTTAACAAGAAATACCCAAAATGAGGAATTCAGAAATGGGTTTATGTAGTGTTAGTGCAACACCTCCAGTTTAAAGTGGGACTAAGAGAAAGGAAAAAAAAAAAAAACTACACAACAGAAAACCCCAAACACTTGGTTATGAAAATGTCTTTGTCAGTCGTTTCATCCATTGTAAGTCATGTAATCATAATTGCAGCAGTTTTTTTCTTAAAAATAAAGCAGTCATGATTCATCTATTTAATATTACAAATCTTGCTGTTTACATTTGAAAGTTTGTCTTGAGAATTTCATTTACAGGAATTCCAGGAAATACTGTAAGTACTTCTCCAATTATGTTAGTCTTGTAGAAAAGGAACAGAGTATGGTGGAAAACATACAACAGTAACTAGGAGATGTATGGAAAAAAATCTTTTTGTGCAACTTTCAGGTGTGTGTGTTGACACTGCTGGTGAAGTAAAAGATATGAGGGCTTTGCCTTGGGGGGATGATGGTGTTATTTGTAAAAAGTACACTAGATTTTTAGTACATTTATATGTTTCGTTTCCTGAGTTTCCAAGGGCAATAGGAGAAGTCATAATTTCTCCCTTGATGTCATCCTGTGGTCGCTTCCTTACTTCTGATGGTGCAAAGTGGTCCATCCCTCTGCTCTCCTCCATGAAGTGGTCAATGAAGTTGCTGTAGAGACACATAAAGATGTAATAGAGGAATCTTAGAACCTGTTTCAGACCTTTTTTCATCCCTGCTATGTTCAGTCCAGGTAGTGCATTTTCCATCATAGCCCCTTCCTACTGAGCCTTTTCGGTCTTCCTGGCCCTGCTTCCTTGCCTGTCAAGTCCAATGGTACCCAACCAAAGGACTGCTTGGGAGTGAAGGCTGAAATCTGTTTCTCCCACTGTTCCTAATTACTTTCATTTCTTATTTGAAATTTCTTCTTTAGCCTCATTTCCTAAAGCCCATCTCCATCTAGTTTATATCTTTTCTATTTTGGCCTTCAGATGTCTTCAGTGTTTATGTTCCTCTTCCTGTTATACAAAACCAGACTCTTCTATCCTCCTATCTGACTTCTCAACATCTGTGCCTATTTCTTTTTTCCCACTCAGTTCCTTTCCTTTTGCAAAGTCTGTATCACTCTCCATCTGTTCATCCAGCTTTTCCTCCAGGCTGGTTTTAATTTCTACTAATGTGCAGTTCTCTTAAAGGGTCTGTGGTCTACCCGTTCTCCTTTTTTCCCTTCTGTCTCCAGTGCTGGCC
>VWZW01004069.1:90922-114953 GCA_013397115.1 Edolisoma coerulescens
TTTAAAAATGCTGGAGACTTCAGGCAGTGCAGGAGCATAGGCAGGCAAACTAAATGAATTCTGAACAGAGTGAGAGCAGTTATTTGAAACTCCTACCTGTCAAATTAATACTTAAAAGGCAGAGTTCTCACCTTTCCTGAGGTGCATGAGTCTTTGCTTTTCTGTGCAAAATTCTTCCTCCAGTAATCTCACTTTCCTTCCAACACAGGAGGGGTTAGGTTTTAAATTTCCCTAAAGAAGAAAAATGTAGTGACAGAAAGACTGTCACTCAGTCCTGTTAGAAACATTTTTGTTTTACAATTTTAAAGCAGAGTCACACCCCTTTGTTGCTGAGCAAATGGTGTAAAAGAGAGCACTCTTCTGTAAAGAATACAAGGCTTTAGCAAAATGTGCATTCTCCCTGGAGGATGTAAGCATTTTCCAATTGGTGCTTTTTATGGCATACGTTATGTATTGACACAGATCAAGTTTCCCTTCTGTCTCGAACAATGCACGCTCAGGAGAGCTACTGACTTAGCAATAAGCGTGAACAGCTCATGGCAAGTGGTGAAGCGGAGCTCCGGGAGCTGCAGGCAGAGCACTTCGTTCAGCTGTGCCATTCTGCCTCTCTCCTCCTAGGACTCCCGCTCTCTTTTTCCTTCCCCTCTGTCTTTAGCTGCTACGCTTTCCCCAGACCTCTTGCCTTTGTTGTGCTGCATGTCTGAATAGCAGGAGGGGGATTGGCTAAACGCCGGCTCAGGAAGCGCTTCCCCGCAGCTCACGCCAACCCACCCACCCACGCCTGGGTCAGGAAATGTGAGCGGGGCTGATGAAGGCGGAGAAGCAGGGCTGAAGGCTTGCACCAGCGCTGGATGTGACAGCAGGCAGCCGAGCGCTTCGCAACTTGCGCGTGTCCGACCCCAGGTCCGGCACGGACCCGACAATGGAGTGCTGCCGCTGGACAACCGCTGGCAGCCTGCTTCTAGCTTCCCTTATCCTGGTAAATGCCATTTCTTTCCTACAAATATGTACCGCCTGTGGCTGATACTGTATCTGTGTGCATATATGCGGGTGGGTATGTTTTTAATCTCTTAAATTCGCAGTTGGAAAGAGTTTGTTCTGAACTAGTCATGTAATTCTTACCCTCTCTAAAACACTGCAGACTTGGAGCCTTGACACTGTGGGTTGCTGCAGGTAGAACCAAGAAGTTGATGTTGGCATCAGCTTTCTAAACTTGGAGAGCAATGACCTGTGAATGGTGATTTAATTGCCTGGGATTTAGAGAGGAGCTGTTTCTCTGCTCTTTAAATCAAACTGTATCACGCTGTAATGTTCCTGGAATTTTCTTCCTTAAAAAGAAAGAAAATAAAAATATGTTTCAGTTTTGCACATGCAGAGAAAACAGGTACAGCATGTACTGAACTTTTTCCTGAAGCCAGCTTAAATGAGCTCTTATTATTTCTTTAACTCATTACAGAGTCAAGTTTATACCAACCTTTGAAAGATATGTTCTGTGATACCTGGTATACTTCAGGGCAGTAAACTTCATCATTACTGTATTATTTTCTTCCATACTTCCCCTGTTTATCCTGATAGAATGCTTACAGCTGAGAGATGTACCTATGCTGTTTGATGGACATTATATGTTCCTTTTTGACTCGTACTTAATTTTATATTGAGTGGTATGTTTGCAATCGGAAAATCTGCAGAAAGGATATTAATATGCATACACTTTTGATACCAGAGTCATCTTGGCATACATATGTTGCCCTTTTCTTAGAATCTGATGGAATGTAGTAGTTCAAATAGCAAAGCATCCTTAAGAAATACATGAATTTTATAGCAGCTTACATCTTCTTATTTATGTGTATAAACCAGTCTATAGTAACCATTGTGAACTAATCTTAACGCATTTTTTAGTAGCCACATGGGGACCTAAACATTAGGACAACCCTATTCAAAATGCTTATTTAAAATTACTGTATTATTAAAAACAAAGAACAGTTTTTTAGATATACAGTCACTAAATACTATTTGAGCACTAGAAATAAGAATGCTATCTGGACTGATCTAAAAGTCTTACTTTGTTTAAAAGTCTATTTGCCATTCATAATACTTAATTCATGCAAAACAGCATATAGTCAGTATAGATTCTCATCGTTTATGAAAAGAAGATGTTTATAACCTGATGACTGTAATAAGTCAATAATGACTGAGCCAGTCTTGCAGGACTAATTTAGGGAAGATCAACAGGAGACATGACTCAACAAGAATGTGTAAAGACTGTAGGATTTGGCCCCATGTTAAGCTCATACTCATAATATTTGTACATCACTCTGCTGCTTGTGAATTAAGTTCTCAGTCCCTGTTTTCGTGAAAATAAATAGCGCATTCTGCTGCCAACTATTATGCATTATATTCCACACTATGCTAGTTTTTATTTGTATGACTTACCCTACCTCAAGAGATTTCCCCCCACCCCCCAGCAAATCTCTTTGTGCCTTAAGAATAGTGATGTGAAGCAAGCTTAACTTTCTTTTTGAATCAGACCATTCTTTTGCTCCTTCCATAGTCAGGAAAATCTCTCACTTGCTTTCAGCAGGAGATTAGGTAAACATTCCAGTATTTGACTTACAGCTTGGCTAGAGATAGGGATAAGTTGTAGGATACCTTGGTATACTCATTCCTACTGTAGTTTATTACAGCATGAGTTCACCAAAGGCATGGTAGAAAGCTCATAGATGTTTTTTGAGAAAAAACAGGAAGTCATTGAATCAGGCTGTGACCTGGCTGTTAGCATCCTAGATGTTAGCCTGTAGCTAAGTAGACAGAATGAGTTTGAAATCTGTGACAATCAACATTTGGATTTACGTGTATCACCTTGTACCTCTTCTAAAGGCCCTATCTTTTCCACAATAACCAACACCAGCAGCTTCTTGTCATGTAGCACTCTAGTAACGTCAGCAAAAGTTCAGACTTGTAAGCACTAAGGTTTTGCAATAAATGCTTACGGTATTGGTCTGAGAAGAATTTATCACACGTTCCTAAATGTTCAGTAAGATGCAGAAGAGCAAAGTAGCACCTAAAGTCTTTGTTCAGCATCCTTGCCGCAGGAAGGAGGTTGGACAGCCCAGGCACATGCACAGCCTATGTGCTCATTCCATATTCAGAGAACCGGTTTGTCTAGCATTTATGTGGACTAAGTATTTTCATGGCTACTTTTGAGAATCTGAGCCGTAACATTTAAGATGCTTTTCTTGAAAAAGTAGTATGAAAAGGCAGTTTCTCTTTCCAGAGAAAGACCAGATATTTGGAGAATTTTGCTTATTGCTCCATGAACTTTTGCATGCTAAGGAAATATTACCACACTACTTTTAAGAGCAACAAAAGAAAGCAGGCATTTTCTTCTGGAGATGTTCCTTTCTATTAGTTTAAAAATAAAAGCCTAGCACAAGCAAATCACAGTTGTCTAACTCAAAGGAACATGGCCAAAACCATAACCAGCCATGAGTTCAGCTGAACTCGAAGTCAAATCACGTCATGTCAGAAGGACACTTAAACACATTTGCATTTGTTATTTGCATCTTTTCAGCAACTTTTTTTAGCTCTCTTTGTTGCTGTTGTGATACTTACAGAAGTAACACTAGGGACTGTAATAAAGTACATGTGTTTTTCTGCAGGATTTCTTTCTTTTACTGTGCTAATTTGTACATGGAAAATAGTCAAATACAATAGTCCATTCCTTCCAGGCTCTTTGGCATTACACTCCTCTATTATCTAACTGGGTCTGTCTTGGATGACCACAAGTGCAATTAGCCAGTGAAATGAATATGTTTCTTTTTTACATCTGAGTGTACAAAGCTTGACGGTTTTTCCTTTCATGTGTAGATAGGTCTACCTACTGCTGTATGTCTGCTCATCTGTCTCTACAATTGTAGGCATATTATGGGGTTTTTTTTCCAGTATGAGATCCAAAGAGCGCAAATATATTTTCATGCAGGGTCATGCACATGTACGGACTAGCATTTGATCACATCAGTTGGGATGAACTGAAATGCAGAGTTCAGCTATACAAAGCTGAGATTTATTCATGTTACAAAGGGAAAATATCTCACCATTGTGGTTTGTGAACCATGCTACTGTACTTCAGATATGTCATGTCTTTAAAACAAAACTATTTCTTATAGGAAGGACTAGATGCTACAAAGTATGTCTGATCATAATTTCTTCCTATATTACTCTAGAATTCTGTGTTGGGACATATTTTACTGACCTCTTCCTTCAGATTCTTTAAGTATAGAACTTATTTCTTCTTTTTCTACCAAGTGCAGAGGCTTGCATGAGCTAAATTAAGGTTGTGTGATGAATTTTTTTTTTTTGTTTTGGATTTTAGTGAACTGAACTCCACACTTAATGTCAGCTGTTGAGCTACTGATCTGCTTCACCAGTGTCACTAAAGTTTAACGTGTTCTTTCAGTGAATTTGCTAGATTCATAGGGCTGCAAAAGAATAAAAAAAAGGAGGTATGACATTGAACACTGTGGAGAGTCTGAAGATTGGAATGTAGTCACCTGTAGTCAAGGATCTGTCAGCTGGACGAACTTCAATGCTCAGAAAGTTCATGAGTTAATGTAAAGTCTGAGAGGGCCACATGACCAGACAAATAATTCTTTAGAAGAAGACTATCAATCTCTGCATGACTAAATTTTCACTGAAGCAAATAAAACCTGAATCCCTTACAACTGTGTTGTTAGCCGTCCAAATAAAACCTCCTCGTTTCTGTTGTATTGTCAAGTCTGCAGACAGCAGTGCTGCTTCTATTGCTTTTTTGTAGCTATTTTCTTAACCTTGTAAGAAAACTCAGAATTGTATGGGAAACAATTATATGGGGGAGAAATGGGAAATTGCAGTCTGAGCAAGGAAAGAAGAATGGCAAGATCATCCTTCATGGAAACAATCAAAAAGCTAAAGGTAGTGAAAAAACAAGTGAAAACACACCAACCACCAGGTGCCATAAAATCAGGATAGGGAGCAGGAAAAAGAAAAAGAAATTACTTGTTCTCAGCCCAAGCCAAGGACAGTTCTAAAATAAGTCTTCTCATCTGGCAGACAAAAACTAATCCAAAAATTGGCATGACGTGTTTATTTCATCAGAATATTGTACTCAGGTATGAACCACAACTTTTTCCTAACTCTTGTACAGGAATGGCTAGTTTTTGCTGGTGGCTTCTCCATCTATTTGCATCACCTTACAGACAGCAGGCTTGTCTTAACAGATGGCTGACCAGTTTTGCATGCTCAAGGTGTTACAACATGTTTTAACTCTTAGACGTATTTTTAGGCAAAATGGGGGAAGTGAGCAAGGGATATTCATTTTGTAGAGTGAGAAGATCTTCTCTTAGGTCCTTAAGCCTATATAATATTGAACACAGACCAGTAACAGTCAAAGCTTAGTAAAATCTGATCGCTTAGATGTCCTTCTATCTCAGGGAATGTAAATAATTTCATCATAGGTGTGAGATTTTCTATCATCTACCTTTTAAGTACCCTGTTTAGAATTTCATTCCATGTATGACCATCTATTTTTCATTTTTCTGCAATAACAAAACTTTTCCAAACTTCTTATAAAAGTAGCTAAAGTTGGGTAAAATTGGAAGGGGAGGGAAAGCAGTGTGTGTGTTTGTGAGATGTAATTTTCTTACAAAGCCAGTATATGTAGAAATCTTGGTAGTTTTGCCACCTGTGGATTTTTTGGTCACTGCCTATAGGGGCAGTCCTAGCTGTGCAGAGAAATAAATGGTATGTACATTGATTCTACTGTACATTAATTTTCACATTGTTTCCACTTTAGTCTTCACTGCCTTTATGGAATCTCTTCCAAAGCTTCAACCTTTAAAATTTCTGCTTTTCAGGGACTTCTCATAGAGGAAGTTCAGCAGAGAGGGTGTCAGGGTAGAGGAAAGGATTGTGTGATAATGTAAGACATCCTGATAAATTCCAAGAGTGCTCAAGAAATGAGACAGGAAATTATATGCAACTTATAATAAATTCAAACTGTCCCATAAAATAAATATATTCATTTTTTTTCCATATGAATATACTGTGTGGGTGTCGAATTTCCCCTTCTAGCTTTGTTGGATATAATCTCAGTCCCTGTTTGAAGTTTGCTAGTGTGTTGTTCAGGTTCTGTGCTATATCAACAGAGCCAGATATGAAAGGAAATAAAGGAAGCAGTAGGGTCTCCAACTGTTTTGATGCTGGCATCAGACGGGTTATTTATTTATTTATTTATTTATTTACTGGCTTATTGAAATCCTGTATTTCTTTCAGTCTGAATTGTTAAAAGCATGAGTTGTTCAGGGCAAACCTAATGGCTCTTAACAAGCCCAAGGCTGTCTTCTCTTATTGTAAATACCTTTTGGATATGACATTTCATAGTTCCTGTAACTTTTTAAAAGACAGAGGATTTTCAGGTTCCTGTGGTATGTCCAATATGTCCCTTAAAGGTCCAGCCATGTTTTAAAGACAAAATATCTGAATTAGCTAAAGGGGAGAGAGAAGTACTGTAACACAAATATCTGAAACTAAAAACTTGAGTTGCTATAGCTTTAATTATAAGATTCTGCCACTCCAAACTTTAGCAGTCTTATCATTCTCTGATGGGCTCATCAGTGCTGGTAAGCGTCAGATCAAGAGGGAGTGTCTTATCACTTTACTGGAACTGAAGACTGACATAGAGCGAAATGCATATCCTTTCCATGTAGCAAACTAGTTCAAAGTCTGGGTGTGTCATTTCTGTTATTTGGGGACAGCAAGGGGAAAAAAAATATTTTCATCACACGGGATTTGAGGGCAGCATGAGAGGAGTAGCAGCAGTTTATGTCCTGACAGTGTTTAGCCCCTTCCATCTTGGCAGTTCAATGTAAATTCATGAAAAAAAAAAAAAAAAATCTGATACTGCTAANCCCTTCAAGCTGATGAGCACAGCACAGCCAGCACATACTTTCATTTCTAACACTCCGGAAATACTTGGCATGCAATAGCCCTCATCACAGATTACAATTTTANCTTTTTCCCTGCCCACAGTTCTTGCTACGTGGAAGACAAACCCGAAGTCCTCGAGTGCAAGATGCACTTTTGAACCCATGCTGTTGGGTGGGTTCTGAATTCTGAAAAATGATTTCACCTACCCTGTATCTGAACCAGTCCTAGCCTTAAAAACCCTTCTGAGTCAATAAGGCAACAAGTCTGATGCTGAGACAGCTTGGACTTGCTCTGTATTGGATCACCCATGCCTGGAGTTTACACCAGCACAGCAGGATTTAAATACAACAAAATGTTGTAACTTCAGCCTGTGAGAGCCAGAAAGAAAACTCTTGTATTCACACTGCTCTCTTGGTGTGTTTTTTCGTATGGGTAATAAGAGTGAGATAGGACTCGTGTGAGGTTTATAAGGCGCTGTTATAAAATGTTGCACAGAGCTAAGTGTGCACCATGTTGAAGTGATATGGTGTTAGCTCCATCTCTTGCCAGCAACCCCCTTCCCCGCCCCTCCAGCTGGCTGCTGCCCTTCTGTGAGAAGAAATGAGCTCATATTTGGCACATTTCTCCTGGGATACAACTTCCAGTCCAGGTTTAGGAATGGCTGTTTAGCTCTTAGTGTCCTGAGATGGCTGTTAATTGATTCTTCCCTGTGTTGTGGGACACCAGAAGCTGTGTCCTCCCATATACACAGTTCAGCTATATGGCTTGCTTCAGGCATTTGGAATCCCTTGGGACTATGAGGGCAGCACTGGTTATACTCTTATCCTTTTGAGATTAATTGAGGTGTGGAGATATTTGTGTAAGAGGGTGCAACTGTGTACAGCACTGAGACTACTGACACAGTGTTTTTAGGAGTTCAGTGTGACACTTGTCCTATTACTTGTGCAATGGCCATATCAGGTCATGGTTAGGGAGGGAGGTGAGGTTATTGCCCTCTCAATAAACCTTTGCTTTCCTGTGCAAAAGGAAAATATACTATAATTTCTCTTTTTCTGTCCCCTTAGTAATGAGCCTGTCTTGCATGGCTGCGCTGTTAAGAATGAGAAGACAAAAAGGAATACGGCCCTGAAAAGGACTAATTTCACTAATGTCCCTGAACTGAGCTAGCTGTATGTGTATCAGGTGTTTTCCTTCAGGGTAAGGAAAAATCCACCTATTGCTCTTTCCCTTGGTTCACAGGAGCAGAATAAGATTTGGGAAACTGCAAGAGTACCTTGGTGAGATTTCCTTGTGATGGATGATTTGGGGCAAGAAGAGTAAATTTTAAACTATCCAGAAAGAGATTTGGATTTTTCTGTTTATTCCTTTTTAAGAGACTGAAAAAATAAATCCTGGCTGGTTTATCTGCACTAGGAAAATCTGAGCATAGTTACCCAAAGTTCAGAATATATGCTCACACGCCTGTGCTCCTGTGCCAGTGCCTTCCTTGGGGTTTGGAGACTTTCAGATCAAGGGTTCCCTGTGCCAGGGGTTTTCCATAGGAAATACTCTCTTGATCCCCTCAGAGGCCTTTTGCTTTGACTTGCAAGTGAAAAGTAGGCAAAAATTCCTAAGTTATTTTCCAAGACTGTGAAGCCTCAGGCAAGTGGGATGGTACTGTTCAGCTCACAGTTGCATTCCAAGTAGGAGGGAGCTGCTGGCCTCCAGGGAACTGGGGAGACAGTGTTCGAGGAATAGCCACTTTGGCCTCAAGATGTCTGATGATCATTGCAGCTACTTTTCTTTCCAGGTTGTTTGCCAGGGAAAAAACAGTGTTGTAGGAGTATTTTAAACAGTTCTCTAGGTATCCTTTTGATCTGGCCGTATGGAACAGCATGCAGTTATTCATGGCAGCAATGGCGCTTGTGGTGACTCAGCATCTCAGGTGCAGTAAACAACTCAGACAGGCTGGGTACCAGGGCATTTTCTCTTTTCGCCTTTTAACTTCTGTGAGAGCAGAACTTCCATTACTTTGGTAAGCGTGTCAGGTAGGTGGGATTTTCTGGTTTGTGTGGTCCTTCTGGAGGCTGGCTGTGCGGCAGGTCTGGTGGCAGAAGTCCTTTTTTTGGTTTTACATGGGATACAGACAAGACAATGGGAAGACAAGCTATTTACCATACTAGCTAAACAGTGTTCATCTATCCTGACCCTGAATCTGACCTTTGGGAAAAGAAAATAGGTTGAAGACATTGGTTTCTATGGCTGACTTCATGAGATGCATGAAATGGAAAGATACCTGCTTGGAACTGAAGAACAGCTATTGTCATGGGAAATCTTAGTGCTTCCAGGGAATCGTGCTCCTTAGAAGGATGAGGCTTACTGTCATCAGCCCCTTTCTTCAGTATGGTACAGATATTCTGGAAGACTAGATGTGCTTTGGTCATACAGTACCATTTAAAATGATGTGCAACTCTTTGCCTAGATAGATTAAACATTTTCTTTTCATGAATTGCGAACTGGATGTGTCAGAATATATTACTTGTGATATTTCAAGATACTCACTTTGAAAAGTTTCAACGGGTAGTCAGAAGTGTCTTGCACGTTAACATATTTTTGATGGTAATTACCAATATTAATTCAACTGACTATGAATTTGTTCTGCCTTTTTCAAAAGCGAGAGATTTCCAAACAGTTTTCCATGTGAGCTTTAATCCTGCTGTTAACTTGGATAGAATGCAACAAAGATACATAACATTGTGCCAATGAAATCTTATAAACCATGCATTTACATTGGTTGAAGCTTTGAAATACGTGGGTTTTATAAAGAGTTGAGGTCACTGGCCTTGTCTCCTACTGTTACACACCTAGGGAAGTGCTCAGAGCAGTTCCTTCCTGGTTCACTACAGACAGCATTTCAGTACTGTGTGAAGTATGTGTTTAACCTCAGTGACAAACATCAAAGGATGATCAAGGATTACTCAAAGGAGAATGTGTGGCTTGGAAAGAATTTATTTAGGAGTGCATTTAAACTTATGTGAAAAGGCTGGGCAGAAAGACCATTATATAGGAAAAATTACTGGGTTTCTGTCCCTAACATAATTTTTACAGTAGCTAAAGACAGGTTTAAACAGTGGCCTCAGAGGAGCCTTGCATATTGTCACTGACACTTCATCATACCCTGAAACAGTGGGGATATGATAAGAACCAGATGATATAAATTTCTTAACCAAAATCAGTGGTTCATATTATCTGGGAAATAACTGGCCTAAATTCTGTATCAATGTCATAGTCCAACAAGAGTTTAACTACATTTTTCACTATCTGTATTGCTGTTTAATCTAGGGAACACACTGCGTGCTTGAAAAAAGGGCTTCAGCAGCATTTTACTGAATGAGGAGGAAGACTGGATGCCTCAGAACCAGAGGAGAAATTAAACAGCATGGTCTGCATTTATACACACACTCTTCCGTGTGACACTGACAAACAGTTGAATTCTGTAGGGATAGCACTGTTCCAAACAAAATTTTAAGTTCAATTCCAATGTGCAACTAAGATTTATTTTCTTGAGGCTGAACTTCTTTTATAGACCTCAGGACATGAACAGAGGTCTTGCTGCTCTTCATTTTTCTCCCTCTTTGCACCCACACACATGTGTACACATATGCTTTTAAAAGAAAACTGGTTCTTTTCAGGGATGCAGCTCCTAGATGTCCAGGTAGCTGTTGTGATTTAAGGATGTGTGACACTTGTATTCCAGATAGTCTTAATGATTTCTGTGTACTGTAAGTGGAAAGGGTCGGAAACACCACTGAATATAGCATGGATGCCTGACAACTCTTTAGTAAATTCAGAAATTATTGTTAAATACTGAAGCTGGATTTTTTTTTTTGAAGAATCAGATTGGATACCTAGCTCTATTAGTCTTACTTTGTTATGTCAGATTACTTTTGTTTGTTTTGTGAAAAGTCCTTTGTTTGACATGTAGTTTAAAGCTTTTTTTTTTTTTTTTTTTTTTTTTTTTACATGATCCTTTTTGCTTTCTGGTCCAATAGCACAAGGTGTTCTTCCTATCTTCCTATTTCTCATTAGACAATTCTTTGGGAGTCCTCCTGCCCATTCCCACTGCAGCTGAGGTATGGGCTGGTAGATGCAGGATCACTATCAGATTAAGAAGTGTATGTTAAGATAATAAAGGGATTAAGGAAGATCTGGTTTTGATTAGTGCTAGCAGATTTATTTGTTTATGTAGGTCATTGATAAGCAAATTGCTTAAGGCTGACATATCTGACTGGATAATTTTGATGTCAGGACATCCTGAGTTTTGTCTGGCCAAAGTGATGGGTATTTCCTGGGAAGCTCAGGCTGACATGCACCTAGAATGGACAGAAGGGATAAGGAAAGTCTTCTGGTACCAGCAACAGGGCGTAATGAGCCTTGATGACTTAATTTTGCTCCTTTGACATACACTGGCATTTTGAGAACCACCAATCTGGAGTACTTCTGGCAGAGGTAAGACTTTTTCTATGATGGAACTGTTACTTAAAGAAAGCTTTAAGAGGTAGCAGCTTTGCTCTTTGCAGCTTTAAGGGCATATATTTCCCTCTACTTTTGTTTTTTCTCTTATTCTTTGTTCCTTCTCTTTACTCTCTATGACAGGAATTTCAGGGCTTTAAAGTACTGTAGGAGTTCTTGCACTGCAGAACTCTTGACTGCTACTTTAATGTAAGATCTTATGTTTAGTTCATTTTGTTGAAAGTGGGTAGAAATTATTAACTACCAGTATAAGCTACTTTTGGAAAATCTGTGTTAGACAATTAATTCTTAGCTAGTAATTTTATGGGTATCCTTTGAAGCTGGAATAGATACATAATGGACAGCTGTCTTCTGATTTAAAATTAATTTTCAGGTATTACTAGAATTTCAAGCTCAGTCTTAACCATGTAGCTCACAGGAAGGAAAACACTCTACTTTCTTTAACATTAAATATGGATGGAGTTGAAATGAATTATGTTTATTCCACTTGTTAAAAGAAAACTTGGAGCCTATTCCATCTTGAGCTCACATGTTTTTTGGGAATATATAGGTCTTAAAACAAATTTTGGAATGCAAGTAATAGGCTCACAGATCTCCTCTGGGTGGGATTACAATTTATGTCAGAAAAACTTGGACTCTTTGAATATCTAGTTGTGCTGATGCTTGTAATTTGTGGTGAGGTAAGAGTACTTGGTTCACGTGAATTTAGCTTGCAACCCTTTTTAATTCTGTCTTTGGGCTTTCAACCAGGGGTGAATGATCAGGTCATGCACCCATCTGCAGTTTGAAGATATTTGTTTTCCTATAAACTGGAAGCACAGACACGTATTCTAATTTTAAGAGAATAAAATCTCAAATACTCATTTTCATTGTATTAAAATTACTCTTCAAAAAGCAGTCAGGTGAAATAACCTCAGTAAATTGTTGCATCTTCTCCTATCTCAAATGTAAATCTGGAGACTGGGTCACATCTAGTCATAGTCAGAATTTGATCACTTACAAAACTTTAATTTTTACCCTTGCAATTATTGTGTTGAATTTTTTTAATATATATTTTAATAAAGTTAAGATAAAATGAGTGTGTCAAATAATTGTTACATACTCATTAGACAGACCCCGTATTATCTCTCACAGACTAAATTAGTTTTCTTTTTTACTCGTGAATAACAATATTCAAGGCTGGTATATTTCACCATGTTCCGTTACTAAATTTCTACACAGCTTCACTGAAGGTAAAATTATTTCAGTGTTGAGTTTTCTCTGTATCTCAAATAATCCCTTAGTGTTGCCATCAGCCAAGAGGTCCTGGTTGATGGCAGAGCATCGCCAGCCGAGCAAGGGAGGGGATTGTCGCGCTCTGCTCTGCACTGGGGTGTTCTCACTTCAAGTCCTGGGGACAGTTTTTGGGTGCCACAGTATGAGAAAGACATTAAACTATTGGAGAGCATCCAAAGAAGGGCTGCAAAGATGGTGAAGGACCTTTAGGGGAAGCCGTGTGAGGAGTGGCTGAGGTCACTTGGTCTGTTCAGCCTGGAGGAGACTGAGGGGAAACCTCATTGGAGTCTGCAATTGCCTTGTGAGGGGAAGAGGAGGGGCAGGCACTGAGCTCTTCTCTCTTGTGACCAGTGACAGGGCCTGAAACTGTCGGGAGGAGGTTTAGGTTGGAGATCAGGAACAGGTTTTCACTGAGAGGGTAGTTGAACACTGGAACAGGCTCCCCAGGGAAGTGGTCACAGCACCAGCCTGACAGAGTTCAAGAAGCGCTTGGATAATGCTCTCAGGCACATGGTGTGGCACTTGGGGTGTCCTGTGCAGGGCCAAGAGTTGTACTTGAGGATTCTCATGGGTCCCTTCCAACTCAGCATATTCTATGATGCTATGAAAACTAAAGATGATTGCTGTAACGTGGGCCAGCAGTGATGCTTGCCAATGTTGAAGGTGTACCTTTAAAGTCTCCCTCATATCGTTGTTTTGCCTCCTCATTAATTGCAAGCGCAGTTAGAACTGCTATTTACCAGGTGCTGGCCCATAGCAAAAGTCAGGCTTTGAAAAAGAACACTGCCTGTCTCCATCAGACACAGGCATTTTTGGTGCACCTTTGCAAGGTTAATCAGCTTTTCCAGCAAAACCACATTGTGCGCTAGGGACAGTATCTATCTAGATGGTTAAATCATTTGTGTCTGTACAAATCTATGTTTCTGAGGTGCATTTGCATGAATGAAAATAAAATGCTGGATACAGGTATGACTGCTTTATTTGAGGCAGGTACTGCTATATGTTTATGACTTAATCCTCGAAAAGCTGAGCATTTCTGATTCTTTCAGTGCTGCTTCTCTATGAAGTTGTTTGAGCACAGCCACTGGCATTAACAATAGCACTGTCTGGATCTGTGCCTGACAGTGGTAACTCCTGCTCTTCAGGGAATGTGCATTTTCTTTTTTAAGCTAGCAAACAGTAGGGGTGGAACTGTTAGGGAAACTTTGTCCACCAACTTTCATAGACCTTTAGACAGAGAATGATGATCCCAATTCCTTATGGTGAGTGCATGAAAGTGATTATACTGAATGCCTTTTTAGCGCATTTTTCCTTAGGAGCATTTTGAAAGGCACCCTTCAGTATGCCTTTTCATAGTTTCTAACACAGAAGCAAAACTTCAGAGCACAATTTCTAATATCTATAATACTCCAGTTCTTAATCAGAAAAAATCCTTTGTCTCACTGTTGTTTAAAGAGCTCTCTTAGAGCAGACTTCACTAGCCTCAAACTGAGACAAAGTAGGATATTCAGAAGATGAAAGTGAATTCATACACCATTCACTACGAAGGAATTGGTTGTCAACCAGCAGGCATGCCAGAGAGGAACAGATTTATTCAATTTATTCGGTGCTTTCAATAACCAGGATGATATCCAGTAAAAAGAAAAATTAAACTAGCAACAGTGGTTTTGACACTTAAATATTCTTTCCTGATTTTTTTTTTTCCTTCTCCCTCTCCTCAGAGCTCCAGAACAGCTCGCTCGGAGGAAGACCGAGACTCACTGTGGGATGCCTGGGGCTCATGGAGTGAATGTTCACGCACTTGTGGAGGAGGGGCTTCGTATTCACTGAGACGCTGCCTGAGCAGCAAGTAAGTGGCTGAATGTTTTTTACTTCATTGATGGAAAAATTCAACCTACTCATATATGTGTCAGACCATAAGAAGTAACCAGTGGAGATCTTGACCTACATTGAAATTTCCATCACAGTGTCAAAAAATTATGGTGGTGTGGTATTTTTAATTCAGGCAAGCAGCCAACATGCTTGATAAGGCAACACCCTCTAAAATATAGCAGGAACCCGTGGAGATAAAAAAGTGGTCTGGACAGCTTGTAAGGCTGCCAGCTCCTGAAATTGAAACTTTCCTCCACTTTCACCATTTAAGCAGTAAGAGTTGTCATGCACTCATACCAGGATGCAGATAATTCACTACATTTAGTACCCCACAGTCTCAGCCATACTGACTATAAAAGTATCACATTAATCAAATGTGGTATCCTGAGCTATATAAGAAAAAGTTACAATTCTACAAAGGATATCTTACAAATTAAATTTCAGGTAGGAAGTCTTTAATACTGGCAAGGCCCCTCCCAAGAAACAGAAATAAAACGGTCCTGGTACAAAGGTGAATTCTGGGTACCCAGTCAGGCATCTGAGATTTTATTCCTACCCAGTTACTAGCTTGCTGTGGAAAATGAACAATTCATTTGACAACTTTTCCACTCTTCACTTTATGTAAGTTTTACCTGCAAAATATTTCTAGTAAATATTATTTCTATCTACTTTAGGAAAAAATTTACCTGCAGTTAACATGGTATATGTGATAAATATTAAGAGATTTCTGATAAAGGATATGAAGGGGAACTCCAGACCCAAACTTCATGGCTTATTGCCATCTCTGATACCTTATATATTGTAGGATAAAAAATCTAATACAATTTTCCATCCTGCATACTTTCCTTCATATTTTCATTCATGTGCTTATAAAACTGATGTTAATACAACAAACAGCGGCCATACAGTCCAAATAATTTCCTCTCTCTGACATTTTAATATGTGATGTTGTTTAGTGAAGACCGGAAACAGCATAAGGCATTGAACCATAACATCAGAATAGGATACTGTATATTTTAGCTTTATCTGTGAACAGTCTCCTGGTAGCCCCATTTATTGAGCTGACTGTGTGCAAAAGTCTGCTGGAAGAAAAGATAGGCAAAGGCATCTGTTGAAATAAGTGGAAAACCAATACTTTGCTATTCCATTCCCATAGATAAAAAAAATAATAAATTTGATTTTAAACGTGGGGCCAGATTCTAATACCTTGTTAGTTTCATGGCCAATTGTGATTCTGCATTCACCTCAAAATCTGAAATTTCAGAGACAGGAACTTAATTTTAATCACAGTATATTGTTTTCCATACTTAAAAAAATAAGTGAACTTCAGTATGTTGCTTTAATGTAAACATGAACCCAGGCATATCAAGAGATCTGGGGAATGTGAGCAGTAGGGGCTTTCTCTGCTCCGTCATAAGAACTGTCTCAGTAGGTTCTAGAGGGTAAATCTTGGACTTCCAAATAGTAGTAATAGTAGTAGTAGTCATCATGGTCTTCTGTAATATGCGAGTATAAACCATTTCTTCTAGATTCTCTTTGATTCTTGTGCTATTCAGGATGATCCTGAAGCATCACCAGTGGATTAGGGAATAACCTCATAAATCACATGGAATTTGTTTTCATACACTACCTTACTACTGTTCCTTCAGGAGACAAGTAATGCTTCCTGCCTTAAGAAACCAACCACAAACTATGACCCATTCAGACATGGAAACCCCTAATTTCCAGGATAGGAAGCAGGGAGTTAATAAGGTGCATGACTTTTGGTAGCCAGTAGCAATAAATCATAAATAGTAACATTTGTCCTGGAGTTAGCACTCTGTCAAATGTGTGATCGTTTTTCCTTTTTCTTGGTCTGCGTGCAATTGTGAATTAAGTAAAGAGTTTAAATTATTTATTTTTCTGCTAAGCATTTTAAGCTGCTAAGTCAGAGAGGGAGCAGGGTAAAGAAACTCCTCCAAGGTTTCCAAATAAGCCTGTTCACGTGAGTACTTCAAACCTGGCAAGGCATGACCAAAATGTCCATCTCTGGGGGACAATTTCTTGGTCAGTACAGTTTATCTCATGTATTTGTTGTGTGTAATTTCACTGCAGCATGAAGGAAGATACTAGATTCTTCTGGCAAATGAAAACTGAACATATTTAGATGTTTTGGAACAAATTAATTCTAAATACTTCTCTTCCTGGAAGGCATATTCATAGTGCCTTCTATCTTTTAGTTCTGTTTGAGGGGACTTTCAGAGCATCCCATGAATAGAGAGAGCCTAGTGCATCTGCTTTGAAAAAATGCAAAGACTAATTGCCCATTCCTAAACACCATTAATATATATAGCTAAATAAAGGAAACCAGCTTTCTTTCCAGCTTTTGTTTGCCAAAGTTATGTTAGTGCTTGTGTTGTTTGTTTTGGGAACATGTTTTGTGTTAGGCCTTCACAGCTGTGATGAAAGAATGGAAAGTGTTAGTGAAAAATTCTGTATTCTTGTGTTTTAAATGGCAAAAATTTCAGGGTAGCGGCTGTTTAACAGTACATTTCATTAGAACAACTGGTTCTGATTGTGCTAAGGACATTATGATAGTGATATAAATACATATGCCAGTCACACAAGCCAGACAGGAGGTGTCAGCCCAAGTCAATTGTATGTACTGGTATCCCATGCTGACATCAAGCACTGGGTCACTCCAAGGGCAGAATGAGCCCCAGGAAAATAAAGTTTTACTAATTAGAATGTTAGGACTCAAAGGATGACACTTTTCATGCTCTTTATTCGCATTAACTCTTTATAACTTTTGATACTGTTGTTATTTGCACAAAAGGAGAGACACCCTTTAAATGCTACTGGGTTTTGTCTCAACTCATTTGAAAGTGAACCTCACAGATGAATTATGTATTAGGTGGAGGAGTAAGTATTTTTCATTTTATCGTTTTAGAGTGTTTCGCCCTTCAGTTTCTATCTTTTTTTTTTTTAATGAACTGCCATACAGCACTACTCATCAAAATCTGTATAGAGGAGAACCACAGAATCCTCCTATTTTTCTTGAGGGCTGAACTACCAACAGTGGAGCTTCTATAGGAGCCAAGTTTTATTAGCTATGGCTACTTTGGATACAGAGATTTTGGAAATACATAGGCAGAGCAGGTAGAGAGGCACTGCTATATGGACTTTTCCCTCTTGCTCGGAATCCAACTTTTAATTGTTGCAGTCTGTTGATTGCGCAGCACTGCTGGCATTTCTCATCTAGCATAGCAATTGATAATAACTCAAATACCTTCTGTCCGGATTTTAATAAGTGTCCATATTGATTCAAGCAGACTCAAACAGAGCAATCGTGTCTGAATTAGATACCTGAAATTCATGTGCATTTGTTTCATGTACTGGAATACATTCTCAAATTGTAAAAGAAATTATAAATTCTCTTATTCATTTGTTCACCAACCCTGATCTAAAAATATTCTGTGTTTTCTGGAATTGTACTTCACATATTGGTGAGTACTACAGTAATAGGGATACCATTTTGCTGTGTCTAGGCTTGGCAAGAAGATAATTGTGATTCTTTTTCCTATCATCTTCCAAATTCACCATCACTTTCCTTTAAAGTAAGGCTGCATGTAGCAGAAGATAAGCATGTCCTACAGTTTTGCGAATTATTTTTGCTCATAGTAGATAAGTAGTCTATTTTTTAAACTGCTTAGAAACCCTTCATGTTGCTGTTGCTTCTGTTTATGAAAAAAACCATGAAGCAGAGAATAGTTTGAGTGTGTAGCAGAGTGCTGAGCTAGTTACAGAGTCCTAAGGATACTGAATCTGAGCTAAAGGGCCAAAATTTGAGATCATCAGTCTTACCTCTGGGAAATAATGTGTCAGCTTCTGAATAGAGTGGAGGTTTTTCACATTAAGTGAGGGGTTTATGTTTAGTACCAGAAAAAAGTCAACATTAACATTTTCCTGACAAATTTCCCTCAGTATAAAAGTGTCAGAGATTAAAAAAAAAAAAAATTAAAAAACCAAATATCAATAGAACAAAACAAACAATCAAGGAAAAGCACACATTAAAAAAAAAGGTGGAACAAATGTGAGAGAGTTAATCCCAGCATTGTTCATATTCTTCATACTGTCTGTGTCACTTATTGGAACATAATTTTTTCCCCTTTTCAAATACCTCCCTTACATCCTTCAGCTGATGACTGCCTTTTGGTAATGCAAGTAAACCACAAATATGAAATAGCCTTTCTGCTAGGTTGGCCTGCTAAATTAGCTGCAGCGATTCACTAGTTTGGTTGTTTGGCCTGTTGCCATTGCATTCTGCAGAGTGAAAACTATAGATCTGCATAAATGACTCTCAGCTTTATTGTCATTTGACTTGGTTGATAAAATAGCAACCACGACATACCTTTGATGCTTAGGTTTAGTAAACTAGCTAAATTAGCTGAAATTAGGTCAATTTTATGATGTGTGCATTTTTCATAAGACAGAAGGGACCTAATATAAATTTGGATTTTTTTTCATTGAGTAATATTTTCTAATTTTGATCACACATATTATTGATTCACAAATGAAGCATCAAATGGTTTATGTTTGTCTGACAATGATGGAATAGATGTATGTTATTCATGTTAGTTTAAAGTTAAATAAGAGAATAAGAAACCATTAACAACATTTCTGACTAGCATTGAAAACAGGATACATCAAATACTGCATATTTGAAAAAATATTGTTTTAAGTTTCATCTGTATACAACTTTGACACCAAAATATTGGCTATTATTGCTGCTTCAGAACTGAATTTAGAATGTAGTCCCAGCATGTGGCTGTGACCCTTATTTTCAGGCTGCAATCACAGACTCGTCTGTCTCAGAGGCTTTGATTCCCAGAGATTCTGAAGTTTTTCACTTCTAGCACCAATAAAAGGTCATTTAAATTTTCTGAGTGAAAATTACAATGGAGCAGTTATGTAGGTTGGGGGTTTCTTCTTTATCAGATAGAAGCTAACATATATTAATGTAATTATTGTGTAATGATATAAATGCAGCCTGCTCTTATCTGGAACTAAATAAGCCAGATTTGGGCATTTTATGAAATGTTCCTATATTGGTCAAAAATTATCTGTTTAAATACTGTGGAGTTTTATGGCTTTGAGAATAAGCCTTTTTCTAGTTTAAGGTCTGTGGAATAAAGAGCAAAATTTTTGTGCACAAATGCTATCAAAGTTGTTGAATGCATCCCCAGAAGTAAACAGCATTCTGATGAAGCATACCGCATCACTCATGAAGAGTACAGTCAATGTCATAAAATTCCTAGGTGACCTGTGCAATGAAATTATTTAGGAGGATGTTTCTCATTACCTTGTTTAAAACTGTATCTGTATACTAGTGTCGTATATTGCTTCCTTCAAAGACCTACAGGATACCTGAATTGCTGGGGTTTTTTCTGCTTCAGTTGATATTTCTAGATGGTTTACTCTATAAAGTACATCCTCCATGATATACTGTATGATTCCAAATAATTGGAAGAAATTTTTAAGTTTCTTTAGTTTGTAGGTGCTTCTAGTTAAGGCTGTGCCACGTAGTAGCATTTTAAAAAGGAAGTTATTATTCTATGTACTCTGCGATTAGTGAAATCTATAATTACGAGAATTTTGAAACTATTTTCTGGTTTCATTTGATGGAGAAGCTTTTCCAAATTTTTGAGAGAGCTCTAACTCTTTCTAATGGCAGAAGCAGCAAGCAACAATCTTAAATCTGAGTCAACATGTCAACATTAAAAGGAGCTGCAAATTTCACACAATGTAAATCAGTGTTGTAATCTGTGGAGTGACTGCTGGTGGTCTTCAGAAAACCAGTCAGACACACTGTGCTGGCTGTCCTAATTTCTGGCTTCAGTGCCTCACTGAAGTATCTAAAATTATAGAAAATGCTTTCCTAGTGTTGTTTTCCTATGTAATCCCTTTCTAGACCTGACACAGAGATGTTACATATTGGTGTTTTGGGTGAAAAACTGATGTGTAGTAGAACGAACAGTGCTCAGCATTGTACCTACAGGTGAGTGACTAATATGGTCTCCATAAATCCATCCCTCTGTTGAGAAGTAGCCTACCAAACAAAGATGTCTGTCAAGCCCTCATTCATATCATATACTGTTCATATGTCCAGGTTCACTGGAAGAGCTCTTGGCTATTCATAAGTTTTTCAATAAATCTGTTCTGGGGCCTAAATTTAAAAGATTTAAATCAGTCAGGCTGTTGCATGATGTAGAGTTTTTGTAAGCCTTAATTCCTGTAAGAAACCTAAGATGTGAAGACCAAGAACGAGATTGTACATGAGAAAGCATGCATTTCAGTGGAGGTGGGCTAACACACATGATTTAGATGTAGGTTCAGACTTCCTCAAAGGATGGAGAACTTGCAATCCTGTTCAGCACGCTTTTATAAAGACCAGCTGAAAAACCTGGATCCTGCTCCAATTTCTAGCATGTTCAGATTTGGGGTGTTAGTACTTTTGGGCCTGCAATATGTTCTACATGGTATATTTGCGATACAACAGGACAGGTGAGATCTCGTATTTCTTTTCACTTGGGTTGTGAAGAGACCTCTCATCCTTATTTTGCTGAAAGGCAGGGGGGTTTTTTTAATTTTTGCTTTTCTGCCTTTCTTGGGTAGTGAAAAGCCTTCTCAACTGTAATTGCTTTCTGTATATCTGCAATACAAGTTATATGTGCAAATCTAAAGTTAAAGACACTTCTTAAAATATTCTTAAGAAAATAAAAAAATACTGCAGTTGCGAAAAAATATGTGAGACTAAATGTTGAAAATAAACAGTGTTCTGAAAGCACTCTGACAATTTTTTCTGTATTTTCCATTTTTTTTTCTTAAATTGGATCTTTGTTATTTTAAGTGGACTAGCTAGTCATGTTTTTCTGAGTTTAGGCAGTGTTATTTAATGCCAGCTGTTACTTAGAAAACAACAATCAGTGACTTGGAATGAGGCAAAGAAAAACTTGGAAACAGAAATTTACCAGAAGGATACTGTGCAGACTGTATCAAAAGCTTTGCTAAATACTAATAAAAGTACATCTACTAGTCAATGAGATGACTGACCTTAATAAGGAAATTAAGTTAATTAAACAAGACTTTCCCCTTGTACCCCATCTGCAACCCTCATTTTCTCAGTCTTTCTTCATAGGAGAGGTGTTTCACCCTGCTAATTATTTTTGTGACCTGGATCTGCTCTAACAGCTGAGGTTGTGTCTCTTGCTGGGGCCCCAGACCTGAACACCACACTCCACGTGGGGTCTCATGAGAGCATCGTAGAGGAAGGGAATCATCTCCCTTGACCTGGTGGCCGCGCTTCCCTTCATGCAGCCCAGAATAAAATTGGCTTTCTGGACTGCAAGTGCACATTGTCAGCTCATATTTAATTTTTCATCCAGCAGTATCCCCAAGCCCTTCTCTGCTCTTGGTCAATTTGTCACTCAGTCTGTATTTATACTGGAGATTGCTGCCATGCAGGATCTTGCGCTTGGCCTTGTTGAGCCTCATGAGGTGCACATGCGGCCATTGATGATAAGTATAATAACATCACTTACGTCAGAATTATTGATTGCCTAATACCAGGGTTGTGAAAAACATTTTTTATGAAATAAGTTGGCCTTTTGTGACCCCAGATCAGTACACGTTTTTATTTGCCTTACCAGTTTTCTGCATGTAGTGACTGATGTTGGTATTTTGCCTCCTAGTTGTTTATTTTTTGACTGCAGGAGAAAGAATATTTCTGTGATCTGTAACTAAATTTGCCAGGGAAATTTAGCTTGTACATCCATGCCCGCTTTTCTTGTCTCAAAGTTAATTATTCATGTAACTCTTCCTGGTATTTCAAATTTCAGCAACATTCAGGAGCTTGTACGAGACTGTCTTCTAAACATAGAGAATGAAAGATTGTACAGATGCATGGCAAAACATACAAGTGCATCTCAACAACCCATGGTGGCAGGCAAGGTGCTTGTTAGCAAAAGGATATGAAAAAATCTTTAAAAATCTTTGCAACTTATTGTCAATTGAATGATTTAGACATGAGTTTAGCAGACTCAACCAAATAGTTTCAAAATGTGAACTCCTTAAAATAAATACAGTCCTGATTTGTCTTTCTTGATCATAACAATTTGGTGTTCAGGCCCTTCCTTCTCATTTCCTTTACAGGAAAAAGGGGTATGCTGGAAGAGTAAAAGAGACTCCCTTTTCCTCAGAGAAGGACAAACACAGAAATTGTGTTGGGGATGACAGGGGGTCATAACACTGGGCCACAGTTTGGAACGAGGTGAGAGCAACAGGGTGAAGAAAGATGGTTGCAAGATGCTCTTATCCCTGTGTGTGTAGCTTGGCTTCATGCCACAGCTTGCCTAAGATCTCATGGGAAATGACAGACCCACAGCGTACTTATCTCACAAGTACAGTGCAGAAACCAGAATCTGTCCCAGAAAAGTGGCTATCAAGGGGTGTGAAAATAAAGTAGGGGAGATTTTTCAACATTGCATCAACTTCCAAAACCCTGTAGTGAACAGCTGCATCAAAATTCACATCCACAAAAATAACCCACCCATGGCTCACAGTTGCTTGTTTATGTGGAGACTTGTTTCTTAAGGAAAGCATTTCAAACTCTGGTGACTGCTGAGAGTGGCAGGAGTTGATGAGGTCCTCCTCTGCAAATCTCTTTCATAGTCTTTGGTAATTACAGATAAAGGCAACTTTGGCAGGGGGTTGCTATTCTTTCTGGCATGGATTTTTGCAGGGCTTCTAACTCTAGCTGAGCACAAGTACACATCTACTTGAGACCTTTGAGGGGGGGACTTGAACTAAGTCCCTCTACAAACTGGAGCCTGGAGGAATAAATACCAGGGGTTTGGGTTGTTTACAGTAAGAGGAGTGAATATTTTAATATATTAAAAGTTGTTAACCTCTTTCCGAAACTTTACTGGAAACAAGTGACTAAGTTTAAGGAATGAAACATGATTCCCAACAGCTTGCTTTTCTTCCATATTCACATAATAATAATTCCCCGTCAAGCCAAGTCCTCAGCTACCTTTTTCCACTGAAAAATCCCCTGTAGTGTAGATGAAGGCAAGAAGTATTGCTTACTTCTCCCACTCTTTCTGTGCTCTTGACGTGGGTTTTAATTTTGAAACCGGGCAGAAACACCAAGTAAGTGTAACAGTTTCATTCGCTGACTTTACTCTCTGTGAGGTAAGAAGTTAGGAGTGGGCAAAAAGCAGGCTCAACACTTTAAAGAATATAAACAGGTTTATTACTAACAGAATTAAAGGTAAAAGAAAATAATATGAACTTAAAACAAACCCCCCCCCCCCCCCCCCTTTCTTTCTCTTCCAACACTCTCCTCTTCTTCCAACTCGCACAAAAAAGA
>VWZW01004069.1:115466-131419 GCA_013397115.1 Edolisoma coerulescens
CCCGGCCCGGCCTCCGCCACCCCTCCGGGCGAGACCGGAAAACAAAAGCTCCCCTTCCCGCGGCTGTGCGGGCTTTGATATGCGAAATCACGAGAAGCGATTGGCTTACAAGTCTCTCCATCAACTCAGGGTTTTTTTCAACCCACTACAGCTCTTCAAGATGAACTTGGCATTTTGGTTGACTTTCGAGTTTTTGTACTGGCTGTGTGTACTCCTTGTTGATAGGAGTTGTCATTTATATCCTGCAGAGATCAGAGGATAAATGATGACTGTATCTCACAACATGGGCTCACTAATCTGCCATGGTCCTTCCTTGCATGTCTCAGTGCTGTGGAATTCTGCAAAGCATCCGTGCTGAGATATGCATGCAAATCCCATGAGTTTGAATCCAAAAGTAGTTACTTGTGCTTAAGAGAATCTGGAATACTGTTCTGAAGCAGGGTTGATGTGAAACACAAACTACTATGCAAATCTGTTGTGAAAATATATCATTTAAGGCTGAAAGCTGTTTACCTGCTTTTTCGTTGCTTGGGGATAACTGGGAAACTAATGAGTTTAAACAACCAAACTCCAAAGTATGGTCTTGCCGAAAAAACAAGTGGAATTTTCTGGGAGTATTTCCTAGTGTTCATGAATCATAAGAGCACTAACTGCATCCAGAATTGCACATTGTATCTGAACATCCCTGGCCATTAGCCAAAGGAGGAAAAATGGAAGAAAAAAATGGAATAGTTGTTTTTTCATATGTCTAATGAAAGAACCTATTCTTTTCCCTAATGCAGAGAATGAGTGAAAAGTAAGTGGTTTTTTCATTTCAAAACAGGTAATATGACTAAACAATGAAAAGAAGAAACTGAGAGGCAGCTGATAGAAAGGAAGCTTACATTTTTCTCACAGCTCAGTGGTTCTAAGGTTAATCAATTACAGTCATTGAAACTGTCTAATATCAAGTCTGTGTGAAGCAAAGTAATGTCTGATAGGTTGTGTGGCACTTCTGAGAGACACATGGGGCAGGTATCAAGCTTGATGAACAAGCTATTCAGTGTGGTAAATAAGGCCTTCACTAGGACTGCCTGCATTCTGCGTAATATACTTTTTATTTGCTCTCTATCATTAGCAAAGTACCTTTATTGAATGCAATATAAACAGGTTTCCACACTATTTTTCCAAGCTTGCTGTACTGCTTAGGAATGACTTGAATAGTGTGTGTGGGAGTGGGTGTCACTTGCGTGTTTTGTTGTTGTTACTGGGTTTAGTTAGGTTTTTTAGATCATAGTCTACTATGAATGTAGTTTTTATTATTGTACTGCCAAAACCAATTGTTTTTCTAGATACTCTGTGCACATTTTTCACTTCTGTGCAAGCTTTTAAAGATCAAAATTTTCCGGAATTAAGTCTATAATACTACAAAATCATTGAATTGATGATAGTGATAGTGATTAGTGATATTTCTGTTATGCTTTTAATAGCAATTTTATATGACAAATGCTACACAACAGAATGTGTTATCATTCCACTTAGATTTACTCTGAAAATGTGATGAGGTTTATTTACTTGTTTGTCTCCTCTCACGATCATTTAGACAGCTGTGGTATGTAAATGACTATTGGATGAACTTCACAATTAAGTCTTGTGGATAATGAAGACAGAGAGGATGACTTCAATAACTTCAAGGAAACTTGTTCCATTTATTTTAGAGATAACTCAGTATGGGAAAAGTTCCTCTGCTTTAAAAAAAAAAAAAAAGGAAAAAAATCAATGCAGATGCTGCTGTCCTTTCCCTTGGATAGTTCAAAATGGTTTGGATTTTAAAAATCAGGCTTGGCAGGCATTTATTCTTGAAGGAATGTGTGCTTGTTAAGTCCTGGCCAAAAAAAAGGAACGGGGTGGAGGGAGGGAAAGTTGTGAAATTAAGAAATTTAAAATGTTAGGAATTCTGTTCTTTTGAAGGATACATTTTAGAAGCCAAACCCTGCATTCTGATCTGCACTGAGGACCTCCTCAGAGTGTACTGTCTGAACTCATAAAATACGTGAAACTTCACCTAAGGTCAAATACTCAGAATACATGCTGCTGAGTGCTAAAAAGGTATCTGGCTGTTGACCTTTCTTTTGGGAGCCCTGCCAGCATCAGGGCTGGTATGGCTCTGCTGTGGGAGAAGAGGAGAGTCATGAAGAGCACACGTCAGGGTACGTGCTCTCCTTGACCTCACTGGGCCCAGCTGCTCTTTGAACACTGTTCTGCACCAGCGACTTGAGGGGAAGCTTTATACTCTCCTTCTCCCCTCATATCAAATTGGGAAAAAGCCATGTCACGCTAGCCTAAAAGAGAATAAATCTGAACTTAAAGAGAGTAGGTTTGAGTTAAATATTAAGAAGAAATTTTTTACTGTGAGAGTGGTACGGCAGTGAAACAAGTGGTCAGGAGAGGCTTTGGATACCCCATCCCGAGAAGTGTTCAAGGCCAGTTTGAATGGTGTTCTGAGAAATCTGGTCTAGTGGAAGGTGTTCCTATCAATGGCAGGGGGATTTGAAGTAGATGGTCCCTTCCAACCCAAACTGTTCTATGAGTTCATGCTGCTGCAGGCATAGTTCCTTCATCCCAGCGCCCAGTTGTTCCCAAGAAGACAAAGCCTGCCTGCTCAGACTGTGTCTGTGCTAGAGTGTGTGCCCAGGTAGACACAGCTATGCGCTGGTGAAATCATTATGAATTGCTTGGCATAAGACATTATTAATGTGATTCAGATGCTGTTTTCCAGCTAAATTCTGTATTCTCACATCCAATGTCACTTACAAGCTGATGCTGCCTTCTAGAAAGCAATTTTTAAAGCAAAGATAGGAAACTAATGAGTTGTAGAATTCATACCTCTGTAGGGACAGATAATCCTTTACTGTGGGGAAGAGCGTTGGTGAGGGAGTAGGGGATTAGAGATACATATGGGAAAGTTAATTATGTGTTGGCTTTTTATATTCAGCTGTTAATGTTTTTGGGTTTGTTTTTAATTTTTGGACACAGGACCTGTGAAGGGCGAAACATCCGGTACAGGACATGCAGCAATGTGGTAAGTGAAGTACAGCTTTGATATGATACAAATCATCGCATATGATAATCACTTCTATATTACAGCAAATAATTTGGTAAAGTGATTGTGAGAATATTGTAGCTATCTAAACTCCTTTCATACCACAGGACCACGGAACCACAGGCAAACCTTTGTCAGTTTTCTTGAAAAGTGGAGAGATTAAGGCATAGCCTGATGCTAAAACTGTCTGGAAGGGATTGCAGTCACAGCCACCACAAATAGAGTCAGTGAAACTTCGGAGTTGGTCTTTACAACCTCCCTGGCAGAATCAAGACATCTTGTGTTCTCAGTAGTACTTTGATAACCAGCTGGTTCACATTGGGTAGTCTGTCAGGCTGGAGGATTAAGCTGTTAAGAATTGAAAACAAGTTAGTAAAGATATGTGATTCTATGATTCTATATGTTTCTGTTCACTTGTGCCCTCACAGCATTTTAATTCTGTTGTGTGTCTTAGAAAAGCTGATTTACATAGCCGGTACCAGTGTTTTGGCATTTCCAAAGGCTCTTGCTGTTTTTTATATATGTGGCAAACACAGTTTTCAATACAATAAAGTAAGAAACTTCAACTTCTGTCTGAACAAAGTGAAAGTGTGTTTTCACTGGTGAAAATTGAAACAGAGGCTTTCATATGGAAAGTTTTATTGGGTGCCAAGAATAGTAAAGGCTCTCAAGTTACATGGAGAAATGTCAGTTTTACCAGTAAAGATGGAAAATGAAATCAAACATGCACCGGGCCAAGCTTTCTCATGCCTGATAGGGACATATTGAGGAGCCTTTCAATACATGCTTTGTTTAAAAAGTTTAAAAGTTTAACTTTAAAAAAAAGGAATATGTTAGCTCATATTTAGCTTATCTTTTCTTCAATAGACCACAGTTCATAATGAAAGAAACTGCTTCTATCTGAGTGTTAGTCTCCTATGCAGAAAGATTTCTCTCAGTTCTTTAGGATTTGGCCTTTGATAATCCCTCTGAGCCCCTTCCAACTCAGAATATTCTGTGATTCTGTGATTCCTCTGAAATTTGTTCTGATTGTATCATTTGGGTTCTTGAAATGTCTCATCAGTCTAGCCTTCACCATCCCTAGCTGACAGCTACTGATGTAGCTAATAAATAGATTTGCTGGCAGATTAGCAGTCCAGTTTTCCTCTGAGGAACCTGGGCTACACCACATGTGTGTAAGGAGTGGGAAGTTTGATTTGTGCTAGTCAAGTTGCAGGCCATAGCTCTGTTATATGACACAAAAAAAAAAAAAAAAAAGAGAAACAAAGAGATACTGTTAGAGGCTAATTGGACTACAATTAAACCCATTTGTTTTGTTTTGGTTGCATATTGTGTGCACATTGTGACTGTCCCTTTCTGTGTCTGATCCGCCCTTGTGTATGTTAAGAGCAGTGAGACAGAGTAGCATCCTCCTCTGCTGCCATGAGATCTTCCTGGATCACCCTGATAAAAGGCTGGGGCTTTACCTGGGTTGCAACCCTTATTTTGGAATCACTGAGTTTAACTTTCCAAGATAAGGAATATTTCTTTAGATGTTATTTTTAGCTTAGGTTCTGCTTTGCAAGTGTGCACCTGAACAGTTTTCCTTCAAAATAAAACCTTGCGTAGTTTTGTCCGGCAGTTCCTTTACATATCTTGTATTTGGCAATACTGGCTCCAGAATTTCCAGCCCAGTAATGAGGTATACAGCTGCAGAACTCAATTAATTATTTCATGCCAAATAATCCAAAATGAAGCTTTCAAGCTTTCAGCTTTACTATGCTGAAATCAGTGACAGTTTTTCCACTGAAATATGAAGACCCAGGACTGCATTTATGATTTTAAACAATTTTGGTGGGGAGCATAAAGAATGGCTTGTGCAGTGTAAATCTAAAGCTATTGGGAACCCCAGACTTGCATCTCTGTTCTAAGATCCATTCTGTTACTGAATTGTGCAGCTGTAACACTGAAATACACTTTGTCTCTTTCAGAATAGTAAAAAAAAAATTAAATCATGTACTTTGTCTTTAATGAAGTCTACTCTTTTGCCTCCACAATCCAAGGATGCATACACACAAATTGGATCTTGAAAACAACTCATTAAGCCCATAGCTTGTTGTGGAATTCTGCATGAGAAAAGGTCCACAATATTGTGTGTATTTTTGTTAACTCAGGTTTTGCGTTTAAAGATTTCATCCACAAAGACACCAAAAATCCAGAGGATAGAAATTCGAGGCTCATGAGACCTACATTTTCATCTGTTACATGACAGTCTCTGCTTTGAAGGCAAAAAAGATCAAATACCCCCATTCCACTCCTGCAAATGAAGCTAGCTATCCTGCATCATGGAAAATTCCTTTTGATTCTTGTGAAAATAAGTGTGTCCTGAAACACAGCTTTCACTACCATTATCTTGTGCATAGCTTGAGGAATGATGTTCATAAAATAACCAGTGTTTTTGGTTTTTGCAAGCTGTCTTTCTGTGAATTGACATGGGTTTTTTTTATGACTATCCTCTTGCAGGAAAGGATGGGTAGTCACATATACTAAAAGCAAATTATTTGAAATGTGAAATTGGAGAATTGGAAGAATACTTCTTGGAGTCTGGCAATGAACACGTTTTATAGACACTATCATTTGCAAGATTTTGCTACAGCTGGTTTTAATTCGGTCTGAAATTAAATTACAGGGGGGAAAGAAATGAGATAAAGAAAAAGAGAGTCAAGGGGAAAGAGTGGTGTGCCTGTTTTTCCAGTGACCTATATTAATTATTCCAGAGGTGCTGAATTATTTTGCATAATAAAGACTGTAGGAAAGACTGATACTGCTGTCTATAAAGCTTCTGAACAGTCCTTAAAAGAATAAATCCAGTCCAGTATGTTTGCCACTAGCATTGCCTGTTGTTGATCAGAAACTGGAAAGATTATGGGTATGAAGCCACATGTGTAAATAGTAAAAGAAGGAATGAGAGAATCTGAAGATGATTTAGGGTTGAACTGCATCTGCTTTTTTTCTTCTTACTATTTACATTGACTTCAAGCATGTTTCCAGCCATTTTAAAATATAATCATGGGAGGGAGAGAGGGAGTCATTGTTTTTCTTTAGAAAATTAGTCTGATGCAATGAAAACGTGTTTTTGCAACTATCTGGGTTGTTATACTGAACATTATGCAAAATAAACAAATATATTTCCAAACTCTGAGTAAGATTTTTTTTATTTGTTCTTTTTCTTCTTTTTTTTTTTTTTCCTCCAAGCTAGCACACTCTTTTTTCCTTCTTCTACATTCATTCTTAGTTGCCAGGTGCTCTCCACATTTTGTGCCAGGCTGTTATGCCACCTCATATGCCCTTTCTCTTTTTCAGTCTTTTTGCCACTCTTCTGTCTTTTGCTTTCTCTTCCCTTCGTTTACATGAAAATCACTATGAAAGTTGTTTGATTATGTACTGTCTTTATGCCTTTCTTCTCAGTTATCAAACTCCTCCTTGTGACTGAAAACATTTTTGTTTTCCCTGATATTTTTCCTTTCATTGCACTGATTTCTGAATCAGAAAAAAAAAACCAAATGAGAAAAAAAAAAAAAGTGAGACTGACACTGAAGCTGCACAACAAGGCAGCTCTTTCAAAAAGGTTTCCGTTAAAGTCTAAGATAAAATCTGTGGATTGTAGATCCCATTAATCAGACAACCATAGCTTGTAAACACCACCTGCAAATCTTTTTATATATACCTCACTTTCTTCACTTGGCTGAAGTACCATCTGTAATGTCATCCCCCACTTTTTGGCTTGCATTCAGACAAGCTACTTCCATCCCTGTTTCTTATCAGCTCATGCTGCATTTTGTATACACCAGCACCGATGTTGTTCATCTTACTTTCTACAAAATAACACTATCTTCTTTCCATGCTCTAAACCCCAGCCTGGAAAGTGTCAAACCTAAACTTCCATATAAGTACATAATTCTCAGAAGCACTGGCTTATGTGTATGAGCAGTATCATCACCAAGTAGATATTTTCAGACCTACAAGAATGATTAGCAGAGTTTAATTTTTATACCCAATGGTGATTAGAAATGCCATTTTGCAATCAAACCTCCCAGTTTACATTTTGCGGTAAAATATTAAAAAAAAAATTAAACAAGTTATAGGCACTACACATATCTCCTTACTAACACACAATTTATATAATGTCAATTTATGTATTAAGTGGAAATTCTTCCAAACTCAGATCATTTATTGTGACTACAATCTGTTCTTCAAACTGCTGGATTTTAATAACTACCATTTTATTTCTGATTTGGGTGCATTTTAAAACCTCAGAGTGTCATCTAGAAATTATTTCTTCATACTTGGAAACAAGTGCTTTTAGTATCTAGCAAAGGACAGAAGCTTGGACTTCTGGATTTGCAATCTTCTCAGCAAGCAGAACTCTGAACCTGTGTCAATTAAAAAATAGAACAAAAAACCTTCACATTGTTGCCAGTTTATGTAAATGTATAAAGAAACTGTGTAGACCAAATAATCGCTTCCCTTACAGTAATATTTCATGACTTCTCAGGACTCTGGGTAAATCACAGTTTTAAATTCAGTATTTCTGACTTTTTTTTTTTTTTTAATTTGAACCGCTCATTTTTGTCTGATAATATGGCACCCTTGATGCCTTTAGAAAAGTATGCTTTAATATTATGTACTTTTACCAGTTTTTGACTGAAGTACTTGGAAGTTTTCATGCTGAAGTTAAACTTAGTGTATCTAATTTAAACACTTTGCTTTAATATTTAAAAGAGATGGACAAAAAAAAAGAAAATTACATGGAGAGGCTGTATATTGAATTATTTGCCAAAATGGGAACATACTTCCAAAAAAAGGTGCTTTTTTGTAAAAAATTTATTTTATAAATATTTATAATGACAAATATTAATGGAAGTTTGCATTTATAGCTCACTGACAATTTTAGCTCTCATCTCCACGCTGTGTTTATTTAACACAGAGAACATTTGCTGATATTTCCCCATTTTCTTTGTTCCTATTATTTTTCTCAAGCTTCTCTCTGTCAGTTATTGCAATGTCTTGGGGTTGTTATAGAAAACTTTAGTATGAGCCTGTCTCAATCTAAGCAACTAAGTATGATCCTAAATTATTTCTAAGTTCATGGGAGTAGACTATTGAAAAATCTGGCTGCAAGAAACGTAATTCAAGCAGGGCACTCACAGCAAGGCTTCAAGGCTGAGTGGAGTTTCTGTTAAAGCCCTAGATCTCCTAAGTCACTGTGTTTTAATCTAAAGTTCTTATTTGGTCTTAGACAAGCCCCTACTTGAGGACCTCAGGTTTTCTTCCTCAGTAGGGAAATCGCTGCAGCTAATACACCATGAGTACTTCATGGAACTGATTCAATAAGCTGTTCTGTCAGATGCTGCACAGAGTAGTCCAGTTGTTAGTTATTTTTTGCACAGAGGAAAAGCTCCAGGTATGGTAAATCATTCTTGGCCTCTGCAAATATACAAGCACATATATTGTAAATTGTTTTAAAGTTCCTCAACTGTTTCCACCTATCACAGCTTAGATAGGATCTTCTACATTTCACCCACTAAGTAAACTTTAAAAAGGCTGACCCTCTTTTGTCCCATGAAATCTGATCTACCTATCACCATCAAGGGACATCTGGGATTCATCTTATCTTTTCCACTGGATTGTTGATTAATAGAAATTGTTTTGAATGGGATTCAAACATGGCAAAACTCCATGGACCGTATGAATTACAATAGGGTAAAATAAGAGGTCAAGTTTAAAAAAAAAGAAAATGGATGTGACGAAGAAAATGAAGCCATAATAATATGGGCCACATTACATGCCTAAGAAGTGAGGATGAAACTCCAGTGTATATTTTAAAATGGGTTTCATAGATCAAAGGGGTTTCTGATCACCTTTAAAGTTATATATATTTTCATTGCAGTAGAGGAAATCTTGACCTGATAGGATGAATAGAGATTATAGATATCCAGCACAGGCTCAGTGTTTCAGCAATATCTCGTGAGCCTTTGTGAGCTAAAGGCCATAAAAGACCCACCTGGGATTCACAGAGTTTAAGGAGGAACAGTTGTTTCCTATTCACTGGAATTTTTCGTCCCTAAAAAGTCTTAATGAATAGGAAGTTTGAAGATAAATGGACTTAGATGAAACTTTCAAGTTTATTAGTTCTTTCTGATTCTTCAAGGAGTGCAATGGCAGCAGTTCCTCATGTCTGCAGGGGCCCATAGATAATTTCCAAAAGAAAACAAAACTGTTAAGACTTGACTATAGTACCAAAACTGGAATAACATGAAGCAGGACTGTAGTACTTTTGTGGCCAGATACCAGGGCTGCCACGTGCTCCAAGCCAAACGTAGGCTGTGCAGATGCGGTTAGCAAAATTCCTCACAGAACTACATAGGCCATGCAGAGATGTACTGCCTTGGGTTCACTACCACACTGACTTGGCCCATGACTTCTGGCTGTCTCAAAGTGTCTGTCAATCTGTTGTGCAGGTGGACGAGCTGCACAGTTACACAGCTCCCAGAAACAGACTCTTAGCTGGAGGAATACGTAACTTCGCTCAGGCCAGTGCTAGCTGGCAGCCATAGAGGATCCCCTTCCTCTAAACCACCATGCACATTCTAAAAGCAGGCTGATTTTTTTAAAAGAAGACTTTATGGAGTTAGTCTATATTTTCTCTTGTCCAGGAGCCAGCAGTGCAAAAATAAGGCACAGCAAGACTGCCTCAAAACACCAGGTGGCCTTATCTAAAGGTGTGCAAAGTGTTAAGAAGAAAATAGCAACTTACTGCTTGAAAATATATGCAAAAAACCACTGGTTTTGCCTTACCTTCTGTTTCAGCAACTAGAATACTTATAGGCTGAGAACTTATGATTTATGACTGCACAAAGTCTTTGATTATATGATTGCACAACTCTCAGCATGAAGAGCTCTGATCTCCATTGACATATAATACAAACAAAAATTAGTAAATTTAAGATGAAGAAAAAAAAAGATGTGCAAAGTTCTGTGCAGTTCCTGTGTTTTAGCTCTCATGTGATCTAATTCTAAAAATGGGTAATATTCAGACCACAAATATTCTTAACACTGTCCATTTTGGTATTAAAAAAAAATATTATACAGCTTGTGAAGGTGTTATGCATGTAGATGCAAGTACTTGTGCTTTCTTAACCAGAAGAAAAGATCCTTCCTGAGGGAAAGAGATCTCCAAGGCCTTCAGGTAAATTTAGGATTCAGGATTTCAGCAGGAGAAATGTCAGTGTACCAGGCTGTGGCCCTTTTTCACGTCTGTGTGCCAAGATAAGTATGCATCTCTATGTTTCTGACTGCTTGCATATATTCTTAATCACTTCAAGTTTCACATCAAAACTTTTTTAAACACAAGCTTTGCTATTTAAATCCATTGTTTTATTTTGACCACAATATCAAAGACTGGAAGTATTTAAAATTGATCCTGGTCACCTGCCGTGTCCTGAAGGCTTGTTACGTTGAAGTATGTTTTTTATTTCTTTGATTTAAAAGTAAAATCGAACACAACAAACACAGTATTGAATTCTGTACAAAGCAGGATTATGAATTCTGTATGTCGTGTGCTTTATTGGCCTTTTTCTCTTTGTAAAAATAAAGCTGTTACAAGCCAGGAAGTTCTGAAGGTAGAGCCAAGCTTGAACCAAACAAGAGAGTTGGCTTGGATTTCTGCAACCAAGCCTTGGCTTGGGTATCTGCCAAGCCAATAGACCTGACTGTATTCATTTACAGACAGAAAAATTCAGAGAAGGGTAGGCACCAGAAGATTTTGTGGTAGGAAATAAGGCCACTGTGTTCTTCTTTTCTTGGTTGAAAATAGAAATAAACCAGATCTTGGGTCAAGCTGTAACTGTCCTGTTGTTCATTCTCTGTATAAGAGCAGAACATAAAGACCACTTTTTCTCTAATTACAGAGCTGTAGAGGAATAATGAATTTCCCACGTATTTTTCTGCTCACTTCAGTGCCCAAACTTTGTCCTGTATCAAAAGTTTGCCCAGATCATAAAAAGCACTTGATTGCCCCTCAGTTTTTCTTGATATTTTAAAGTCAAACTGAAATACTTGCAACACTTAAGGGTTTTTTTTAATCTTCTGTAATGTATTGATAGAAAAACTGTCTTCTGTCTTTTGAGTCCTCCAGCATTAAAATACCAGTTTCAGGCTTGGACTGTCAACCTCCACTTTCAAAAAGGAAAAATGAGCTCTGGGCTATTGCTCTTTGATACATATATTTCTAGAGCTGGATTTAACCCACATCCTTTTTTCTCACATGCCTTAATCCATTGATTGAACGTTTTGTAACAGGAAGACTGTTGCCTTATACTTAGATCACAGAACTTTTGACTGGATTTTGACCCTTTACTTTTGGGGTGCATCAGACTCAAATAGAAAGTGAATTAACTGAAAATTTGCTCGCATGGTAGAAGAAAATTAGATGACAATCTGTGACTAAGGCCACGGCTTGTATGTGTGTTTAGTTCACAACAGGAAATGTTTGGAGTGTTGTGATCCAAGATTAGTCAGCATGCAAACAAAATGGCCATAACCACATTCCAGCAGTGAATGGGGGGCCAGAATGGCTAACCTGGGTTTAAGCCAAGGGTTTGCCATGACAAATTCATACCCAAGACTGTGCCATGTTCCTTTGAGAGGAGGTTTGAAAGCTTAGTTTTTAAGAGAGATTTTATTTTAGATTTTAATAATAAAAAATGATCAATTAATGTTATGAAGTGACATGCAGCCTCCATGTCTTTCATACTCAAAGCTGTAATAGTCTGCCCTTCTAAAAAGATACACAAAACTGTTAGTGAATGAAGGGGTAAAAAAGATCTAAGAAACATAGGTGATTATTTAAACCTAAGAAGAGATATTTTCCCTAAACAGCAATAAGACTTTCCTGGCTGGGACCATAAGAAGTCTGTGAATAAGGTTGTCATTAATGACTCTAATAGGATGAAGTAGTATGAGGGCAAACAGAGAAAACAAATATCTTACAAGGATATTGTCTGGTTATGTGGTTGTGTATACATCAAAATCTTTTCCTACCAAGTCTATAATCAACATTTAGGATTCTCTGTTAAAAAAAAAGTTACAGTCCCCAAGCAGAGGGTGTAACAACTGTTCATTTCATCTGGTATTTTACCAGATATCATAAAGGAGCAGATTTCCTTACGGCAGTAAGGTGGAGGACTCTGGGATGTTAACAGTCTGAGGCAGTCATATTGCCAACATTTGCATTTTTTTGTCTCAGTTCTCATGATGTTTAATGTTTTCCTTAAAGCTTAGCTCCTATGTTCCTGTAATTATGCAAGAAATTCAAGTTACTTCTAAAAAAATCCTAGTGAATCCCTAGCCTTTGTGGTTGCTTGCACAAGAAGACTTGAAATATCATTCTTCAAGGATCAGAAACTGGAAAGGAAGTAAAAAGAACTCATGTTTATTTTGCCTGAAGACTCATGATTTTAAAGCTCTTCTTTCTCTCTTGGGAACCTGTCTAATATTTTTAGTGCTAAGTGGTAGCAAGAAAGTATATGTGGATAAGAAAAGCCTTACATTCTTGTCAGTAAGGTACTTTGTGCAGTATGAGTGGTCTTTGGTTTTTATATCAGGTAGACTGAGTTCAGAGTTAGATTTATACGTCTCACAAATCTCCTGAAGAATTAAAAAAGGGGCTTTTCTAAGGTCTTCTCAGTTTTAAGTCCCTAGTTGTGTGAGTTATGAAATCCTAGGTCAAAGAAATGCAAATATGTATCAAATGCTTGTGATTCTTGTTGCCACACCAACTGATTTAGGTCACTGAGGCAAAAAAATAAAGCTCGTGGCAAGAGCTTAAGTAAAGAAACAATTGAACCACGTAGTTCTTTTCTCTTTCTCCCCAAACAAAGGGAAAAATATGTCTGGAAGAGAGTGGCTGTGTACACACGCTTCTCCACATATGTGCACAAGTAGAATGAGATCCAGAAAGAGCACTGTGACCCTCTTTTGCTTAACCACAAGGCTGTGGTTAAGATATGTACTGTGCGTTTCTTATTTCCCATTTACATATGGTCTTGGTGTTCTTTCAATACTTTCATGGAAAGAAGAAAGAAAGGTATAATTATCTGTTAAATTATGTGTAGCTGTAGCTATTTCAATCACTCTTTTTTGTCTAAACAGAAACTCTCTACATCTGGCAGCTGTGGAATCCAGCCAGCTGCATGATACTGCAACTGGCTGTCCTGGATAGACCTGCTGATCTTCTCCTCTTTCTTTTCTGCAGGACTGCCCACCAGAAGCAGGTGATTTTCGTGCCCAGCAGTGCTCGGCTCACAACGACGTCAAGTATCAGGGGCAGTTGTATGAGTGGCTTCCTGTCTCTAATGACCCTGAAAACCCATGCTCACTGAAGTGCCAGGCCAGAGGAACGGCTCTGGTTGTCGAGCTGGCACCAAAAGTTCTGGATGGGACACGATGCTACACTGAATCCCTGGACATGTGCATCAGCGGCTTGTGCCAAGTAAGGAGAGAAGCCCTGCCTCGACCCCTTTCCTCGTGACTCCTCTCCTCAGATCTCTCTCACGTGCTCACTTGTATTTTGTAGATTGCTCAGAGCAAAACTACTGAAAACAACTTTAAGTTTACCCTCCTATCAGCTTGCACTGATCCAAGTGTTATGGCAACCAAGAAGGAATTGAATGTTTTTGAGATACAAAATTATACATAAAACATATGTCTATTTAGTTATAGTCTGTGCAAGAAACCTGAATTAGTAAGAGCGATGTTAAGATCAGCGTATGCTTCCATAGACATAGAGCATTTTTCCCAGTAGGTCAAACAAAAGTGTCAATTTTCTTAACTAGCCACAGCGAGATATTTCCTTGTATGCAAGGCTTGGGTCAACCCATAGCCTATTGTGTACTCACAAACTCTTCTTCAGATCACTGGCAGAAATTAAAGGTTAGCTGTATTGCCCTCTGTGTGCTCAGTACTCACTCCTGATTTACAGGTGGTGGTTTTCACTCTCATTGACAAGAATGCATTTGTTAAGAAGATGCAATATTTGGAAATTATAAGATCCCTCTCTCATATTTATCCTTTATTTTTCTTATTGTTTGGAGGTTTAATACTACCAGTACCTTAGTGGCGTATTTATGAGTCTTTGTTTAATTATGAGATTTTGAGCTGAAGCCTTTGTTCTGCAACTACTAAGGCCACTTAGTAGTTAAAGTCAGAAGAGATGTCTGATTCTATTCAGGGCAAGCAAAGCAATTTTGTGTGTACAACAAGCTGTATCCCTGAATCTTTGATTCAAGAAGGAGTATGGTTAGAGATTCTTAAAAATATTTCTAATTTTTATTTACAGAGATACAGTTTTGGAGAAGTTTTTCAGTAGGTGAATCAGATATACTTCATGGCATAGGGCAGTACCCATGAGTAATTGTTCAGAAATCATGCAAACTGCTGGCATCTTGCCTCTCTCCATATTATATAAACATAAATGTATTTTTCCCATAAAGAGATGTTTAACTTGCCTTAGTTCTCTGTGTGAAACTCCTAAGAAATTAATAGGAATTAATAGGAATTAATTTCTGAACATTATTTTTTATCTCTCTGTACTTTTACTCTTAAATGCGTAGTGAGACCAAACAACAGCATTTTTCAAACAAAGAAACTCAGTATGTAATGCATTTTATGTCTTCCTCATCATCTTGTTCCTTCTGAACATTTTAAATTCCTTTCTATATGGATATCTGTGTAATTTGTGTCTCCTTTTCTTTCTCCTCTTTTTAAAGAAATACAGATTACTTCTCAGATCTTTGGGTCTCATTTTGAGTTTACCTCAGGTTATAGTATGGCCCATTGGTATATTACACCTGCTTGAACCACAGTGCTGAAGTCAATAGAATGCTCTTTAAGGAAATAGCCATTTGAAGTTTGACATTATGAAATGTCTTTACAGATAGAATTAATGGGTATGCCGAGGAAAACACATTTGAAACTTATTTCTAGTTTAATTTTCCCTGTTTGCAAAATAAATTCTTGTACTTTAAATCCTTTTTGGGGGTTTTGAGAGTATAAGCAATTTCTGCGTACAACAGTTGAAGCTACAAAGTTGGAATGCGGTGGGTTGATCCTGGATGGATGCCAAGTACCCACCAAAGCTGCTCTCTGCAACCAGACAGGAGAGAGAAGTTATAACTGAAGGCTCATGGGTTGAGATAAGGAATGGGAGAGATCATTCACTGATTACCATCATGGGCAAAACAGAGTTGGGGAAATTAGTTGAATTTATTGCCAATAAAAATCAGAGAAAGATAAAGAGAAGTAAAACATATCTCAGAAACGTCTTCCCCTGTACCCTTCCCTCCTTTCCTCCACCTCCCTGTGAGCAGCAAAGGGAGATGGGGAGTAGAGGTTACAATCAGTTCATCACACACTCTTCCTGCCATTGCTCAGAGAGAGGAGTCATTCCCCTGCTCCACTGTGGTGTCCCTCCCAGCGGAGACAGCTCTACATGAACTTCTTCGACTTGAGTCCATCTCATGAGCTACAGTTCTTCATGAACTGCTCCAGTGTGGGTCCCTTGCCACCGGGTGCAGTCTTTCAGGAACACCCTGCTCCTGCTTTTATTTGAAATCAAGGTTATTCTTTATCATCACACTTCACATTATCACAGCAACAAAACCAGGAAATTGGCTGTACTGAGCATATGAATTAGAATACTGATTTATCCACACAGTTTCATGCAGCTCACACCCTAGTGTTTAATCTCTCTAAAAAGGAAGCAACATGGGTATTTTCTGTCCTTCCTTCTTTCCTTCTTTCCTTTCCTCCCTTCCTTCGTTCCTTCCTTTCA
>VWZW01004069.1:138622-214743 GCA_013397115.1 Edolisoma coerulescens
AGAAGAGAAGAGAAGAGAAGAGAAGAGAAGAGAAGAGAAGAGAAGAGAAGAGAAGAGAAGAGAAGAGAAGAGAAGAGAAGAGAAGAGAAGAGAGAAGAGAAAAAACCAGTGAAATTAGGAATGTTTTTTATTTCAGGCATTAGTTAATCACTCATAAGTTTTTCTAATGAAAATTTCATACTGCTCTGCATGTCTATTAAGACAGATAATCTAACAGACTAAAGAAAAAATCTCTGCAGATACCTTGGGGAGAAATAGGAAATTAATTTAATTTCATCAAAGCTTTTAATTGCATAAAATTATCTGAGACACTGCCAAATACAGTAAGGTTAATATACATTTTGTACATACCACAGAAGTGTTAGTATTCACAAAGGTCTCCATACTTCCCCTTTGCTCATACTTCCATTTGAAGCATGGCATTTCAACAGAAGAAATATTTTTATGCTGTACACTGGTAATGGCTGTCCAACTCAAAAAAAGAAACAAACCACAATATAACTTCCTTTCACACCTGAGATTTTCCTGCTGGTTTCCACCACAGGAAAATGTGACCTAGCTCCAAATTGCTCAGTCTATAAATTAATTTTAATCAGGGTATAGCCCATGGCAACATGTGAGCTGATGATTCATAAAATTAAAAATGCTTTAAAGTACTAAATGCTGTTTTTTGAAATTGGTTACCTCATACCTGGATTTAAGATCCAGCGTGTTTCATATCCAAGCAGTTCACATATTCATTTCAAAATAGGCAAGGGCATAATGATTTGTCTACCACTCCAAACTGAACTATTGAGTATAAAATATGAGAAGATATGAAAGGGAATTCTGACCTTTTGTTTTTTATCTGGGCTGCGCAGCAGGACCCATCTCAGTGTGGGTGCTAGTGATCTCTAATGTGCTAGAAGGAAAATCTGATTTGTAGGCATTGTCATACAGTCCTCAGATCATGCAAGTGATTTTTTTTACCATCTTGTCTACACAGTGGCATTCATGGAAGTTAAAGCGTATGAGTCTGTGTATATTGAAGGTGGTTCAGCTCCTGTAGGGATATTCTTATTCAGAAAAAAAAAATAGACGTAAATCTTACATAGTACCGTGGATACAATTTGTGTATCTGTACTTGGAAGTTTTGTATGGAGTAGTCACAGTCAAGATACTCCTATCTTTGCTTCAGCTTTCTAACCATTATTTTTTGTGGTGTTTTTAATGTGTTAAAATGTCTCTTGCAGTTTTGATATGACTAGGTTTTCAAGAAAATGTATCATTTCTGTATGACTGTTACTTCTTTAGGCCTCATTTATTCTCTTGGAGGTATCATAATATAATGTGTAAGCATAGGAGGCTTGACCCAGTTCTGACCTGGAACAAGCAGGTAAAATCAAAAAAATTTGATGATAGCTTTCATCAAGGCTGAATCTATAAAGATTTAAATTAAATTAATTATATTGTCAATATGACAATAAGGAAACGGCTGTTGTGCAGCTAGTAAAATAATGGTGTTAGAAATGGGAATTGAATTTTTAAAAGTAAATACTGGTTATTAAAGCCTCCATTTTCATAGGCAAATGAAGAGAAAGTGTCAAATCCAGAAGTATATCGCACCCTAGCAGAGATGTGTAATTCTGCACACTGAGATTTGCACAAATAAGAAATATTAGTGTGAATGTTTAAGTGGGCAAGTTACACCTATGGCCCTATGGCTTTTATGAGTCTTGATGATAAGTGCCCTATTTACTCTCATCATTTTCTAGGGCCTAGTTCTCTGATTTATCTAAAACTCAGAAATGCAGGGAAATTTAAAGCTAAAACAAACACTTTATTTAAAATTCCCTGTGTTTATATATACCCTCTCTGTTTGGCTAAGAGCCTCAGCACAAACTCATTAGAAGTTATAGACAAATATTTGTTCATTGCTTACTCTGCATGCCAGAATGCTAGAAGGCCTTTCATTTTCTAATACTTACAAGTTAATTATAACACAGTAAGGACATCCTTAATTTCTTGGATTTCAATTATTTATATGCAAAATTTGGAACTTGGATGCAGAACTTAAAGTTCAAACAAAAGGCCTGCATTGATACTTTGTTAAACAAATTTATAGTCCATTAATTAACTTTAAATGTACTTAATTATAAATTTCTGTTGGATTCTCCTGGGAATTATAGGGGTTTTGCAAACTGAGAAACCTAGTTTATGTATTCAACTCTTAAAATTTTGAACCAAACAATTTGCATGTAGGAATAAAGCCAGTTTCAGAGGAGGTAATTGCATTCATGCTATGACTCTCAATTCTTTTGTTGCAATCATTCTATCCTTCTTTATCAGATCTTTTACAATGTCTGAACACAGGCATTGACAGTGTGGAATGAGATTATTGTCAAACATAATTAAAACCACATGGCTTCCCCAGCTGCATAGCAGGTAAAATTTCACTGAGCCATGTTACTATTGATCCATGCTGCTCTTTACTTTTATCTATCTCTCTGCTTCCTATCTGTCTTACCTGTTTCAGGCATTTTTCTCTGTGAAACTCTAAGAAATGAAATTTCTGATAGGACTCTGATCAAGAAATGTTCACAATGCCCTAAAATAACAACCTCTTTCCTTCCTCTGGACTGCAAAAGCCATTGAGTACTAACCTGTTCACTATTTCTCTCCTGACTTCAGTGCACACTCGCAGCCAGATTTGCTCAGCCTCTTTCATTGCTAAGGTACTTTATGGCCCTCTAGAGATGCTAAGAGAGAAATTTAGAGTAATTAGTTGCAGAGATGGATTGAGCAGTCAGTTGGTAAGTGCTCACATTGAACTGCACATATTTCTTTCTTGCCAGATTGTTGGCTGTGACCACCAGCTGGGAAGTGCTGTCAAGGAAGATAACTGTGGGGTCTGCAATGGCGATGGGTCCACCTGCCGTCTGGTTCGAGGCCAGTATAAGTCCCAGCTCTCAGCAAGTAAATGTAAGCTGTTCCTTCTCGTAAAGTGTCCTCTTCTCCTTTTACTGAAGTACTCATTTCTTGCAAGCTAGATTTCACCCCACTCTTTCTTAGGTACCTGAATAATCGTGGTCAGTCTAGTTGTCCCCACAGGTGCTTGCCTCTTGGGTTAAAGCAGCCTTGCTCAGGCTGTTTGTCAGGTTGTGAGGATGGACAGAGGCTTGTGGAAAGGTGTCATCAGCATATTCCCATCTCAGCTGGCTAGTTGCTTGTGAAGAACAGGAGAGCGAGTAGAGGTGGCTCTTCCAACACCACTCTGGCTGTATTAGCTTGCTAGGCATAGGACTTAGTCCACACTGCTCTGAACAGAATGGTTTATGCTGCTGTACAGCAGAGGGGAACCCTGAGGGGCTGGTGGTGCCAGCCTGGCAGAGTGCTCTCTCCAAGGCCTATGTTAGCGTCATGTGTGCCTGCATGCTCAGCATGGTCACTCAGTTCTACGGACTGAGGAACCCAAGTTGTCAGAAAGTGCCTATGCAGGCATGAGAGATGCCTACAGAAAAACACAGCCTTTCCTGCATGCTGACCCAGCTTCAACCCAGAGTGGTGAAGTAGCATTAGTGTGCCCCAGTGAGAGGGTTTGTTTATCCTAACCCCCAGACAGGTTTTTCAGCCTGTTTACAGCACCACAGATGGAGCTATACACCTTTTGGGTGAGAGATAGGGTGTGTCTGGTCAGTTTGAAGGAAGGATTAAAAGGCAGGTGTATTTTCATGCCTATGTAGACACACCTAAGGAATCATGTGAGCTAGCCTGCATACCTGCCCCCAGCCTTAGAGTTTAATCAGACCAGCTCTACCATTCTGGAGCAATTTTCCCCGTGCTGAATAGCACAGGACTTTAAAGATTCAAATAGCAGTGTAATATCTGTTGAAGACAATGTGTGTATACTTGTGGATTCTGTAACAGGGAGAGCTGCTTTTTACAAAAGCTTCTCTCTGTCAAAGGGTAAGTGCGTTGGTATGGAGCACTGCACACAGAGCAGCTGATAGCACAGTGCAGCTGTGGATCCATATTTGCTGACTGAAAGGGAGAGTAGGAGAAAGAAGAAGAGGAAGGAAGGAAGGAAGGAAGGAAGGAAGGAAGGGCGAGCAATAATTTTGTATGAAGGAAAGAAAGGAATAATCCTCATAAGAGTTCCATTGCTGAAGCAGAATTGTACATTAGAGGACAAAGGAAATAATTCACAAAGACTTAGGAATGGAATTTCACCTCACTGTTAAGTTTTCTGCAATGTGCAGGAAGAGATTTGGAAATCTCCAGGCTACTTGAGACATAATAGTGTTTGTGAACTTTTTTGGCAAATGTCTTTTCCTGTAGGAGCAATTAATTGTTTATGAGTTGCTTTGTGGTAAAAAGGTGCTCATCTCTTCTCTACTGACGGTAGAGGCATTCATATATTATGCACAGTACTAAAATGTTAGTAAAATACAGTACCTACTCCAAATAGTTTCCTAATAAATGTAAAGAATTTTATATAGGTAATAAAGCAGATAGCAGAGAGCACAATCTTAGGCTGAGACAAATGTGAAAAAAATGTTAGAGATGGATTTTTCAGACACATTTTCCTATATATAATTGTTATGCAGAGCTGAGAAAATCATAGATTTTATGTGCACTCTGTATACATGTGGCATTATTCCCTTCCCTGATGTAAACATTCATGTTTTTATGCAACACTATGGATTTTGAATCTATGAAAGGTAAGTCTTTTTTTAAATTGAGTTTTTTAAAATTGTAAAAACACAGTTATGGATCCCCTTCACATATGTGAATTAGTATGAACTCTTTTTCAGGTTTGCTTCAAAATGATTTATGTAAGTGTTGTGAAAATTTGAGATTTTAAATGTTGAAAAGCTTTTAAAAATCTATTGTGTTCATTTTCTGCATTTATCTTCCCCAACACTGTTGGCACTTTGTCTGTGTCAGCATCTTGCTTATTTGTCACTATAAACGTAAATACACAAGCATATCTGGGATCAGGGCCTGATTCCTTTTATTTATCCAGTCATTTAAATGACTGGATTCACTAGCTGATAGCTAAATTTCAGGTCATCTTTATAAAATAATCCTGGTTTTCCAAAATTATGTCTGCTTTGTCTGTGGTCTGAACAAGGGATGAAAAGCCAATATGAGCCAGTCTGCCATGCAACATTAGAAAAATCAGAGGGGGTAATGTGTGTCAGTGACTAGATATCAGCAGACATGTTCTTTGGCCTCGCCTGGAGTTGTGTATCTCTAACAAAGAACAGTATTCAATCTTGAGGACTGTTCTGGGGGAATTGGACAGTTGACCTTTAATCCAGCACTGTCTCAATAGTTTCTGAAGCTGTTTATATCTCAAAACCACTCCAAACACAGTCGTAAGCTCATCATAGTAAATTAATTTTTTCTTGGCGCTCACATGTAGTTGCCTTCTCTCTGCTGTTTATATCTGCAAAGGCACAAGAGAAAGAAATTCATAGGGCTTTTAAACACTTAGGATTTCCTACAGAAACAGCTTCTTCACTATTTATAGGGGTAGTATACATGTCCCAGTGGCCTCAGAAACAGAAACATAGTAGGGCAGGAGGTAGTATGATGTTGAATTCTCACCTACATTTTTATGAAAAAGAAAACACCTATGTCTATACTTTTGTAAGACTAATAATAAAAAAGCTACAAAAACCTTCATTCATTCCAGAAATACTCTTTTTTCTTAGGTGGTTTGCGTGTTTCTTTTGAAGTCTGCAGAAAATCCATCCTTTTCTTTTTATTTAATATTTTCTTTAGGGAAGAGTGTACGTCCTTCCTATGAAGATAAGCTGCATTTAAGCAGGCTTCTTTGTATTCACCAAGAAGCTAGAGAGTTGGTCCCTTAAGTTGTGAGTGCATTCTGCTGATCACCTAGTGCAAAGATTGTGTTTCTCTAAAGAAGGATTGACATCTACTAGTGAAGTAGATTAGTTTTAAGAGACTTGTAGAAATTATAATGCTGTCTAGATATTCACCTAATCACTCTTGCCATGGCTGTGAAAAATAGATACAGTTCCAGATTTCCACTGAATATCAGTAGTAATTAGGAGATAGAAAGAACTCAATTTTTCATCATGAGAACTGACAGACCATTTGGAAAAAATGCAAATTAAAATCCAAAACTAGAATAAACTGATATCTCATGTGAATCTGATGTATGTACATGACATTTAACTTTTGCCTAAAGCCTTGCACTTCCTTCACAGCCCTGAGCCACTGTCCTCTCAGTTATGTGGGACTCTCCCTTGCCTCCCTATGGTCTCTGGAGAAAACCAACCACCTGTTAAAGCATTTTGTGCTGTTTCCTCAGAGGGTTCCACACAGCTGCTCAACAATCTGTCTCTCTGCTTATTGTTGGAGAGAGCTGTGACTAAATGTTAGCCTGCTTACTTTCACATCTCTTCACAGGAAATGTCTCCTCCTTATCACTGTTAACCTCAGGAAATTATCCTTCAGTCCCCACTGCTTCTGCTTTGTGAAAGCAGGAAGCACTATGATAAGCATAAATCCCACTGAGCTTTGCATTTCTCATAAAGCGTGCTAGGATTTCAAATGGAGAGCACCTACAAGATCAGGTGAAATATAGTCCTAGCAATACCCTGGGGCAGAAGATGCATGCTGAGAATAAAAGCTCACATGTTCTTTAAACTGTCCAGTTTTTCTGTGACATGTCAATGAGTTGTTAGCTCTGCAGCACAGAGCTTGTAACTGAGAGAAAGATATAATAATGGCATGGGACTGTCTTTAAATAAGACTTGTAAAAAGGTCACTTATACTGGTTTTTTTTTTTTTTAAATTGAAGTTATTGTTTTTCCAAACTCATTCCAAACAATGTTATATATATATACAGGAAAATGATATGTCATACTCATGTATTTTGTTCTCCTAAACTGATGAAGTGTCTTTATCTTTCTGAGTATCTTGAATCTAAATGCCAGAATGGTACCAATAAAGCAATATTAGAATATCTGTATTTAATTAATTTTTTAGAAATTTAGTATTTGTCTTTCCAAATAGAAAATTTGAATTCTGTATAGATATGAAAGATTCCTAGCTTTACTAATCACTGTGATATCAGAGATGTGTATGAACAAAACGTGTGTTGAGTTTAACCCCAGTGTTACAAAAGACTTAGGAGACACTGAAATTTCAGATAATTTGACAAAATACATCAAATCAGAACTTGAAAATGGGACATGGTTCAGAAGCACCTGAAAATTTGAACAGTCTTTATGTCCACACAACTTTTGTGGTACTCAAGAGAGACTGCTTATATTTCCTCCTCACGTACGAGATACTAAGAGGCCACAGAAATATGAATATTTCATCCCATAAAGCTCTGAAATATAAGAGTGTCAACAATTCCTATGATGCATTACAGAATTTAAAATTTAAGAGGGTTCTATTTCACAGTTTTGAGATATTATAGATTTGGATGAATGAGTGTATTGGATGAATGAATGAATGTATTGCTTAAAATTCCTGTTTCTGGTAGTGTTTCCTCTCTCTGTCGACTCTTCACCTTTTGATATAAAATGACAACATTAATAACTATTTTGCTAGTAAGTGAGAATCCTGATTCCAACAGTTTTCCCAGTTTGGTCTGGTCAGAAACGTAAGGCCCCAGTTCGTGGTTGAATGAAAGATAAAATTCTTTCATTGTCTGAGTTAGCCTTACCTGACAAAGCAAAACATTGCTTTGATAGCAGAGCTGCAGCTCCTGCTAGAAGGCATTTCATGGCATAGATGTGAGCAGTTCTAATGAATAAATATTGAAATAGACTTTGTTCCTCTCACGTCTACCACCTTCTCACTCCCTCAAAAAATCCTGGTAGGCATGTATACTTTTTCTTTCCCATCTTCCAGTTATTTTTGAAGGAGGCAGAAAGGTGAATGAGATGTGCTGGTTAGTCCCGGTGAGCATTCTCTGGGCATGCCACTTCATGACCCAGGTATAGCATTTTATATCATCTTTCCATGCTTTTCTGTCTCCCTTCAGAACATTACTGAGGTTGCTGCCTCTTTAGAAATGCTGACCTAACTAACTTTCACAGCTGCATGTGACCAACATGTCAGTTCACACCTCGGTGTAGATTGAGTTGGCAAAGCTCCCAAGGGCTTCATAGGTGCAAAATCCTGCTTTAATACCTGTTAACATGACAGTCTAATGGGCTTCTGTTTTTCTGGGGGCTCTCTGGTAACAGTGTAGAAAGGGAAGCAGAATTACAGCACTTGTGGTCATTAAAATAAAAAGGTGTGAAAGGGGTGACATACCTGAGGGCAGTAGGACACCGTCACATAGCATGGGCAGGATCATGGAGAAGCTATGGGGTTTAAGTGGGAAAAAGTCAAGTGAAAAATGAGAAAGCTATTCTGGTTAAACATCAGAATAAAATTATGCTTCTCTACTTTGCCACAAACACCAGTTCAAAATACTTGAGAGTTTTAAGTGGAATTATGATGAAATAGAAAGTTATTAGTTATTCAAGAAAACCATAAATAGTTGTGAAGGAGTTGGAGATAAATAAAATCAATAGGTTTGGATTCTTCTAAGCAGAAGGTTCTTACCCCATTTAACAAGTTCTTTTTTCAAATTTTTAATGACAATTCTTAGAGTTTTTTTAATTGTTCCTAAGGTTTTTCTTTTGGCTGCCTTGTAAGCATTTATTTCACTGCTTATTTGAAAACAGATGGAACTTCCTTTGCTTATTTACTTCATGCATTTTTGCCTTCCCACAGTGGATGATACAGTGGTTGCTATTCCCTATGGAAGCAGACAAGTTCGCCTCGTGCTGAAAGGACCCGATCATTTATGTAAGTAGAAGTTGGTGTACACTTGTTTAAGAGAGCCTTGGTAACCTGCAGTGCTCTGTTTACACTATGGTGTCTGGTTTCCCTCTCTCAGATCACTGATTTCAACACACGGATGAGTCCTACTCTCAGAAGTTTTCTTCAGACCCAGTTACTTCAGTGGTACACACCCTTTTCAAAGCAGACCTTCGCCAACAGTGCAGAATACTTTGCCCCTCCATAATTTTTCAGTCATTTCTGTTTGCTTATCCTTTGGCTGGCTCACTTGGTGTCAAGTGCTTTTGTTTAAAATTAATAAAATATATACCACCGAGTGAAGAAATATTGAGGACAGTAAAGTATAAGCTTCCCTACAGCTCAGCTCAGCCATCAAGCTGCTCAAAACTTTAACACATTTCTGTTATGATAATCTTTCTCTCTCCCTTAGATACACACATGCACTCACACCGTATGCGTGTGCATGTGCACACACACGAAATCACACTCTAAAGATCTGAAACCACATACACGAATGAAACCATGTTCCTTAGCAGTGATACTGCTCCAAGCAGGTAGGACCACTGAGTTCTTCTAGCCCATCACTTGGTGGCTATAACACTTTCCTGCTTCATTTGTGTATTCCAGCAGCTGTATATCCCTCTTCTCTGAGAGGAATCTTAGGATTTGAGAATACTCTGCTGGAGCTAAAGGCAAATCCATCTATTTCATGAATAGAAGCTCCTGACATCCCTCTCTCTCATCTTCCAGTGCAGTAGCTGCTCACAAGCTGCTTCCTTTCTCATCAGCAGCAAATGAATATTAGAGTGTTAGTAAATACAATTTACTGTCAGGAAAAAACCCCAAACTGTACTGCATGACCTCTCAGTAGCACAAATTATTGTAAGATAAGTCAGGCTACCCTTCTCCTTTTCCAAAAGTCTTTAAGAATTTTCTGCAGCACAGACCAGTTATGTCTTCTGTGCTTGTCAGTGTAGGTACAAACATGAGTAGCAGCAAAGATGTGAAAAACCAAATCATTTCACTGTCTTCATATTTTCTTTCACCCAAAGATTTTATACAGGGTATCAAAATAAGGGGTGTACAGTACAGTCCTGTACTGTAGCTCCCTACTTGTGTTGAGAAAGCAGTGGGTTCTTCAGATTTAAAGCTGTGGATAAAGACCAGAAAAATTATAGGTTATAAACCAAAAAAAAATTTAAAAAAATTGTGTTTTCATTAAAAGTTCATATGCTGCCTGTACCTCAGTTTTAAGGAATGCCCTTTGGGTATTCCTGAGCTGCTCCAGTACGGCTGATACTACTTTCCCAGTACATGACATGCACTCTTCCTTTCTCTTCTGTCGTCTGTTCCAATATAGATGTTCTCTTCCAAGGCAGAAAAATTCTATACTTTTGTTATTGTTTCAGTGAAATTGAGCTATAAGACAGCTCAGAGAGAAATGAGATTTTAGCTGGAGAGATGGATCTAAAGCTGCCTTCACTCAGGCCGTATCGTATTTCATGACAAAAAGATTTGAATCAGCAAGGTCTGCCTGAGTCACTGGTTGAGATTTTGATTAACTGCACTGTGTAAACATGAATAAGTCCAAATATATCTCTTTCTTGTTTCAGATGTCTCCATGAATCTTTCTGTTCACCCATCAAAGGATTTTATATATGTATGAGCTACAGTCAGTTGCAGGGGGAGGGAGTATTTTGCCCTGTGAACTTTGGTTGTGGGAGAAGTCAACAGGAGGCTGATTATATATACACAAGCCTTAAAACAATCTTTATTCCTGATGTATGAAGCCTTGTCCAAAAACAAATAGATGGCCAAGTGCATCACAAAGGAAGAGACTGGTCTCACTGAAAACCAAGGAATTCATTAATACAGTGCAAATTCTTAGTGTACTGCCTCAGCAACCTCCTTCATTAATTACTTCCCTTAATCCATCATGAAAATCAGTCTAGTTACTGCAATTATCTTCTTTGTTCCCTAATTAGCAAATTAATATATGCAAATAAAAACATTTTTTCTTTTAGTTGTCTTTGAAAATATATCTCCATCATAGATGAATAGGATGCCTTAGCTGCCTCGCTGTGTTGGAGAAGGTTTTGTGCAGATATTCATAAATAAATGTGAAAGGTTTGCAGATTTGCAATCCTTTGTGATGAAATGCCCTGTCACTTTTAAATAACTGCCAGAAACAGTTTACTGGTAAATGTGCTGTAAAGCATAATCTGGAGTTGGTAGGGAGGCTAGCTGGATGATGAAACAGACCTACTTTCTGACTGTTGATTTCTATTTAAGAAATTACTGTTATTTTTAATATGACAATCAGTAGTAGCTACTACAAAACAGTGTCTGCATTAATGCCCACTTTTGGGGAACTGTGAATACAGAGATAGCCAGATGGAGAGCTCAGGGTGGTTCAGCACCTGCCTTCCCCTTCTACTCCACTGGGATGGGTCAGACTGCTTCTGGAGAGGAAACGGGATTGCTGTCATACTGATCTTTCTTTCCTGGATATCCTGCTTTCAGTTAACTGTCTACCACAACAACATGTGGTTAGTGACCCACCTTTGAACTGAAAGAGGGTACGGCAACTTAACAGTGCTCATGGGCCAAGGTCTGAGTCACGCTCCACACAGGAGCTTGACTTACTGAGAGTGAGTTAAACAACAGCAAATATGCCTAACCAGGAATGGATTAGTATGTTTGGAAGAGAGTAAAAACATGACCTATGGGTGAGGAGGGGAATGTGAGCTAAAAATCTAAAGATTGAACAAAGACAAAAAGCAGATGGAAGAGAGAAAAGAAAAGGAAAGTGTACAAATATGAATAACTAGGGAAAAACAGTTGCAATATTACTAATTCATGTTGGGGTTTTTTCTGGTCTCACTTCAAATTGCAATGCTCTAGTTTCCTGAAATTTTTTTTCTCTTTGTCAGATTTGGAAACCAAGACTCTCCAAGGTGTGAAGAGTGAGAACAGCCTCAGCACCACTGGCTCTTTCCTTGTAGAAAATTCTAGCATTGACTTCCAGAAGTTTCCTGACAAGGAGGTCTTAAGAATGTCTGGGCCTCTCACTGCAGACTTTACTATCAAGGTGAGGGTTGTTGGTCATTGACATCTTGGAGTAATATAAAGATCTACTAGGAGGATGAAAGAGATTTTTCTAGATCTTAATTTTCTGGTAGATGTTTATCACAAAGCCTAATCCAGGCTATCTCTTGAACTCTATGTTGAATTCCTTATGGTTATATATTTGATGAAAATGTCACTGGAAACTCCTCAGGAGAGAGAGACTGCATTTATGTCAAGAAAGGCATAGCCAATATGTGCCCTAAAAAGAAGCTATGAACTCATTTCAAGAAAAGACAGATTACTTTCTATATGCACTAGTGAGGTACATATAAATCAATGACATGCGGTTTTCTTAGTCTGTGATAAGCAAAAAGAAAGTCTATATCTTTGGCCCATAGTTTTTTGGGTGTATATTAGTATAGTTGCACAGAAGACTGTAAAAGAGTGAAGAGTGAAGTCCTCAAGCTCTAAAATAAGTGTGATAACTTTGCTTGAGAAGTCATGGTGTCATTTTGAAGTTCTGCTTTTTGTTGCACTGGCAATAAGAGTAAAATTGTTTCCTCCCATTAGAGCATTTCTATTCTTTCAGGTAATATAAAACACATTGCTGGAAGCAATGCACAAATTCTGTGGGAAAACAAACATATGAAAATGAACATTTGGGAGTTGCAATAAAATAAATCCTTTTCCAGTAGGTCCAAGGAACCTGAAGGATTTCAGCTGTAAAACTGCAAAACCTGTATCATGTCCAGGACTACGTAAATTTTTCACTGTGGGCCCCAGAGGTAGATGACATTTGCTTTAACCTTGAGTTGATGGCGGCTAGAGGTTTGAACAGTGAACTGGAAAATGTCCTAAGTGATTGTCCTAGGTTAAGCTGACCTGGGCTGGAATGGGTTAGCTTGGGAAGTAGCACGGTGCTGTAGACTGTCCCCTGCCCTTCGTGGTATGTTAGCACCCGAAAAAGCAAATTGAAAATTCAGAACTGGTTCACAAGAAGAAGCCTGAACTAAGGAATATGTTCCTTCTTCTTTGAATGTCAGAACAAAAATGCCTTGCTATTCAATTCAAAATATCTGAAACACATTTACCTCTTTTGTAGATGATACAGAGATGGTGAACATCAGTCCAATGTAAACAGTATTTCTCACTTTGGTTTTTTTCGGCTCTCTGTGAATTTCTGGCAGCCTGGTTATAATGTATTTGTGGGTCATATAGACCAGTTGCCCAACAGGAGGGTTGTACTCTTTTCCTTGTATTTCCACGGTTGTCTTTTAGGACGGGGAGAATACCTTTATCCCTTAGTGCTTGCATTTCCTTCCCTATCAAAGCAAGGTAAGAAGTGCTGCTTAAATCAAAGGAGTACCCTGTTTAAATGTTGACAGTCTGACCAATATGAGTGTACAGGTTGGCTAGGCATGGGCAGAACAGACACCGCTGAATTGAGATGAAACTATTTTGAGCTCTGCTATGTGTTTGCACCTTTGAAAGTCAGAGTAACATGACTCATTAGGTGTTAAATCTGTTGTATTTTGTGGATACAGAAAAATGCACCAAAAAACCCCAACCAGCTGTTCATGGTTGTAGGATCTTTTCTAAGGTTAGCATTAAACTTTTGTTTGATTACGCACTGAAAAATTCTCTGCTCTTGAATCACAGTTAGTTTTTTAATCAACGGCTATAGAAGATACTTCAGCTGTTACTTCATGAGACACAGATATTATTCTGTACTATTAAATTATTTTTCTAACAATTTTTTTTTCTTCTGGATTTTTATTTTGTTAGATTTTGCCAGATATGAGCATGTACAGATGCATGTACAGATGAATGCAATCCAAGATGCTGCCTCTCAGTTATGTCAGATTTGGAGACTGCTTTTGCTACTTACTTTATCCATGATTATTTTGCCTTCAGATTTTGAAGTTAAAGTACTTTTATTTTAAAAAATCATATGAAATATTTGTGGTGTTAGTAAGCTTTCCTTACGAAGTAGGATCTCTCTGGGCCAAGGCGGGTTTTTATGCAAACAGATCTAAATAATTTGTAGATGTAGCAGAACTCTAGTTTTAGAAACGTCTCCAGAATTATTCTTGTAATCCTTTTCACTTGACCCTGAATGCTGTTATTCAGATAGGTCAAGTTAGACACCTGGATATAATTCAGAAGTAGAAACTCAGTGTGAGAGTTAACATTTAAGTTTCTTTATTGGTAACACAGAGTGCTTTAAAATTGCAGGAAGAAACCTCATGCTGTTCCTGGAGGAGCTGAGTTGTATAATTACTGGATTTCTTTACTTTGTAGTAGTCAGTGGTACATTCCTCACGTGCTAAACTCTTGGCAATCTTTTAACAAGATGTGTAAATAGTAAAAATAATTCAGTAAAACAGCTGTATTAAAAAAAATTAAGGCGTTATCACAGAATTGGAGAAGAAACAAAGTTCTTCATGTTCTTATTTTTATATTGATCATTTGAGAATTATAAGTCTGCATTGCAAACTTTAATTTTTGAAAGGCAAAAGACCTGGAAAACATGCCAGTAAACTTAGATCCCACTGGAGCTACTTTTCCTAAATTCTGAGGATTTCTCTGTTTTGATGTTTTCAGTGAAAAATCCTGGTTCACATGAATAGAAATGCCTCTTTTCTGTAAGAAAAATGTGTCATGTTTGATATAATCCTGAAGAAATGAAGGTCCATTTTCATTTGGAAATCCGTCTGTTTCTGTGTTCTAAAGATCAGAGTAGTAATGTCACACAGGGGGACATGCCCTTTATGGCTGAGTTGCCCCAGATCTGCTCTGTTGCTGGTGCTGTGTTTGTTCACTTGTCTGTGCTAAAACATCTCCTCTGTTGATAGTGTGTGTTTCAGACCCTAAACAGAGAATCTTGGAGTACTTAGTTCACGTCACACATTGCTCTCCTTTGAGCAGGGTGAAGCAGTACTGTCAGATGGGTTCTACAGATGAACATATAATGAGAACAGACATCACCAGATGAATGTAAATATGAAATCCATAGTTACAGACTTAACGGAAACCACCAGTAGGGTCTGCCAGTGAAGAGTGAGGCTGGCAAAGCACAGCCTGTTAGGGTCTGCTTCACAGGTTGATTGTTGCATAGCTAGGGCCCTAGCCCTGTGGCTGAGGTCTGAGCCAGCAAAGAGCAGTGGGTTTAAAACAAGGTCTAGTAAAGGCTTGGGTTTTGTTTGGAGGAGAAACCCTTGTGGGCCTAGATCTAGGCTAGACTATGTTTATGTTGGTTTTAAATCCCTGGTATCATTCATAGTGCCTGCCCAGACCAAGTCCTTTGCATGAGGGATGCCTAAAGCTGGATTACACAAATGTTTGTCTGGAGGCTTTTAGAGGTATTTGGATTATGATTGCATTGTATTGATGTTGTCTTTTGTAGTGCTTGGGCTGACAAGCTTTGGCTAGGGGCTGCTGCCAGAAGAGACTGTCTGGCGCTTCTTTTTGTGCTAGTGGCTGGGGTGTTCTGCTGGCTGATTTAGAAGTAGTGTGGACTGGGTTCACTTGGGCAGAGTTACTGCTGAAATTGGGGTTTTGGCCACCAATTGTCCAAAAAGTCATAAAACGCAAAAGTGGATGCTGAATTACACAGAACTCTAGAGCTAGCCAGACAACTGTTGGCTCAGCTGCAATCTAGCACTGGCAGAAAGTGCTGGTGAGGTAAATGTATTTGATAACAGTCCAGGTTAGAGAAAGAAAATAAGGTTGGGATGTAGTCTAGACTTCCTGGGACTTGCAAGGGCGTGCAGGAGATAATGCATGTACAGGCATCCAGCTGGCAGAGAGGTTGATGGGCCTTGTCAGGATAGGGCCAGGGTTGGATTAAATGTTACTTTGAACAAGGAGCACACAGTGATTTACTTTGTGGGCTGAACTAAATTATTTCAATACTCTCTTTAAGGCAGAGGCCAAATGATGCAAATTTGCTCTAGCAGCAAAGAGCCACTGTTTATGGTTCACATATTGTTGGATATTTGAGGTATTATCATATGAGGATTGGGAGTGAAGACAGTAAGTTTCTCCTGTACAGTTTAGTTCTGATGCTGGCAAAGATTTCCAAAAGAGATTATACCTCATATCTGGGAGAAGGCTTCAGATCAGGTGGGAAGTGGTGAAGAATCTGGGAAGCACTGACAGCTCAGGGTTAGGATGGTGCTCCTGGAGGTAGATGAGATAGAATTAAGGCTGAGTGCACAGAAATAGTAATAGTTAAAGTTTAGTGTGACTGGTTCAGCTCTTGTGTTAGCACGGTCAACCCACTGAAACACTTTGCTTCATCTAGAAGAGACCAATCGAATATTGTCAATTCATTGTAAAGGAAAAGTACCTCTTGACATATGTGTCTTCCGGAGGTCATTGTGGCATACTGCAGATTGGATTTAGCTGGAAGCATGTCTGTATCAATGGCTTTTATCAACATATGTTTGCATTCAATACTTCTTTTCCTACTATTAGTCTTAAAAATCACCCGGTCTGATTTCCTGATATCCAAAAAATATACAAATTTTTAATTAACTTCTAGGTCAAAGTCACAAGTAGAGACCAGCCTGAAAAGAGATGGAATCATTATTTATCTTGACTAGGTCTTGTGACGAGTTCAGGAAAATTCTTTTTTCTCCTATTTTGGCAAATGAGGTGAAATGTATGGAAAACCATGAAAAAAACCTTTTGAAAACAATGTACAGTTTTTATTTCATATCAACCTTTTTTTTTTCCATTCAATATAAATTATGTCAATTACTAGTACATAGAACATGATCATTCTCCTAATCAATATATCTGACCTTTAGGTCATGCAATGATTTCCATAATGAACAATATACTGTGAAAAATAAGGAATACATCTCATTTTTCAAACCTTGGTGTGATATTTTCACTGATTCCTTCTGGTTTTCCCACTCTGAGGAACAGGAAATTATTACTATTGTTTACCTCCTTTCTCCTTTACTTCTGTATTTGATATCTCTGTCATCATCATTTGCCTCTTTCCTAGTGTCTTCATAGAATCATAGGATGGTTTGGGTTGTAAGAAACCTCAAGGATTCTATATTTCCAACTCCACTCCCATGGGCAGGGACAGCTACTAGATCAACTTGTTCAGAGCTACATCTAGCCTGGTCTTGAACATTTCCAAGGATAGAGCATCCACAATTTCTCTGGGCAACATTTTACAGTGTCTAACCATGCTCACACAAAAGAATTTCTTTGTGAGATCTAAACTAAATCTACCCTCTTCAAGTTTAAAGCCATTATCCTTCATCCTGTCCCTACATGCCCTTGTCAAAAGCCCCTCTCCAGCTCTCTTGTAGACCCCTTTAGGTCCTGGATGGCTGCTGTAAGGTGTACTCGGAGCAAGTTCTCCAGGCTGAACTACCCCAACTGTCTCAGCCTTTCCTCATAGGAGAGGTGCTCCAGCCTTCTGGTCATCTTCATGTACCTCCTTTGGACTCGCTCCAACAGGTTGCTGTCCTTCTTATGTCTTACTCTATTTAATACTTACTTTTTTACCAAAGATGATCCATAAAAAGTTTATCCTTATTTCCATTCTCTGTCCTTTTCCTGGTTTCACTGTGAGTATACAGTCACAATTTTTTAAAATACCCATAAACATGTAATTTGTGACTTGTGTTTAAATACATAAATGTATATTTTGAAAGAGTCAATTTCCTATAAGTAGGTTTTTAGTTTAATAAAATGCAACAAAATTACTTAGTATGTATTTTATATGAGATAATTATATTATACATAAATATATATGTTGAAAAAGAGTGAACTTGCACTCTAAAATTACTTGAAAGGAAGTTGTAATGGGGTGCGGGTCAGTCTCTTCCCTGAGGTAGCAAGTAATAGGACGAAAGGAAATGGCCTACAGTTGTGCCAACTTTTTTGGGGAGCTTTAGCTTGAATACTAGAAAAAATTTGTCACTGAAAGGCTGATTAAGCATTGCAACAGGCTGCCCAGGGAAGTGGTGGAATCACTGGAAGTGTTCAAAAAATGAGATGTGGTGCTTAAAGACATGGTGTAGTGGTGGACTTTGCAATGTCAAGATAGTTGTTGGACTGGGTCTGGATCTTAGAGGTCTTTTCCAACCTTAATGGTTTTATCATTCTATACACATAATAATCAGGACACAAATGGATTCTACCTAGCTATGTGCTTTTCTCTCCTTTTTTCTTCCTTTCTGCAAAATTCTACTGATGTTTTTAACTGAGCTGATATTTTCAGAGGAATACCTAAAACAATCCTACTACCATTCTGAACAGTAATAGCTAATGTGGACAACAGTTTTGTGTATAATTAGCATATGTAATTAATTGGGGCTTCCCATAGGCATTATTTCTTTTTTTTACTGAACTTGAATTTAGTCTGTCAAAACTTTGAGTGCTTTCACAGACGGTTTCCATTTTAGGCACCATTCATAAGTTTTTTCATTAGTAAACTTGGTAAGCTCGTGGATGACCCTTTATACTGCTCATCTGGGCATCTGGCTAACAACTCACGCCATAGCACATATCCCTGAGGGATTCCACAGTCCTTCATCCATTGCAAGAGCAGGTTATTGGACCATTCTTTCTTACCCAGTCATCAGTTCATGGGAGGATCTTCTAGGAGTATCTCTATAGGACCTTTGGTGAGGGACCTAGAAAAAAACCTAGAATAGTAAAACTACCTTTATTTTTTTGACAAAGCAAATCACAGTGCTCAAAAAAAATTACCTTTCTCAGGATAGTCTTTAAGTTCTGTTCTCTTTTTACATTCTATCTACTCGTCCAATAACTGACGTAGAAATTACTGGACTGAAGTTTTGTTCATTACTCATGAAATGCTTTCTGAAAACTGTTACAAATTTCTATCTGTATTTATGTGCTTTAAACAATAGTTTATGCATGTAAGTAGGCTGAATATGTAAGCGCTTGACCCCTTGCGGTTAGCCCGTTAACTCGCAGGAGAAAAGCAGCCGGGGAGAGGAAGGACTGTCCAGCGTCCAAACCTCCGGGTGGATCTCNCTCCAACCATCAACCGAACTAGGACGAACTTTCTGGAAGACCAGGTGGTGCCCTACTCAGTGTCTCTGCCTACGGACGCGCCCTCTGATTCGGGTTCGTCTGCCCATCTGATGGCTAGGACGTGATTGACAGGGGCCGGCCATAGCTTGTGGGGCTGGGGCACCACCACAAATATGATCATATGCAATTTGGATTTGTGATTCCTGTGCTCAAACCAGTACGTCATTTGAAACTACTGGGTGGATGCTGTTTGGATCTGAAGATGTGTTACCATTAATTTTACATACTTCTTTAAAATACTGCTGATCTGAAATGTACTGGCAGGTTTTAAGGCAATAGAGAAAGTTTCTTAGACATGTAATTTTCTATTCCTCTGACAAATTTCTATTTGTAATTTTTCCTTTTCTTATTCTGTAACTTCTATTTGCATATATCTCTCAAAAATCAGTCATTTTCAAGTGCTATTAAGGCTTGGTGCCAACCTCATTCAGTTTTCACCATTTTAAGAATTTGTGTGTGTGTGTGTGACAAAAAATGCCCTTTCAATAAGTAAATTTTATTTTTATACAGTATCTATCACAATAGGATCCTCTTCTTACATTGATTTCTTAGAGCCATTAATAAATTATGGTTAATAAATATTCTGCAGTGACAATTAAGTTGGCTTGTTCAAAGGTGAATTCTCTTGCCCTGGGAGCATGATGATGGTGGTGAAATTGTCTTTCCACAGATGACTGGAATGTTATGTGTGGTATCACAGCAGAGATGCAGCACATCTGCTTTTGGTATTTGGGGTTGCCTTTGGTTCTATGGAATGATTTTAGTTTTCTCATTTGAGAAATTTCCACATTTGTTGCACTTAGTAGTGGATTCTGTACAGATGATTAATTATTGTATCTGGTACTGCAAGTTCCATTACTGCCAGCTATCCTAGCCAATCCACTGCAGTGATTTTCTCTTTTTTTCTACTTTTGGGCAGAATAATGGAACTGGTAAAAGATTTGAACCTTTTAGCTTTCTGTTTTTTCTTTGTGAGAGAATTAATCTAAAGGCTTTTTAACACACTCATCAACTAAAGGATACTGTTTAATCCAAGATTGGGACAAGGTGAGCAAGTTCAATTCAGAGATAACTCGTAAAGTATGTAAATCAGTGATAATGTAATTCTAGAGTGATTTCTCTGGCTGATTTAGAGCCTTAAATTGAGACGCAACAGATGGAGCTGACTTTCATCAGAGAGACAACCCTAAAACCAAGCTGATCCAACATAGGACTATCACAATCAGGGGATGTGAATGCAGAAGTGGACAGTAGACACATCCCCTGGACCTCAAGGGCAGAGGTCCTTTCAGCATTCCAAGGGAATGACAAGGCAAACTCAGAGGAGTTATGGTGTAGTCCTGTTTTAAAACATATGCTTGAAAGCCTTCAGCATCTCTCATTATTTACATTTTATGTACTTCTTATGTTATTTTAAAGAAGCTTGTAAAAGTTATTTTCCCATGACAATGTCTGGCTTCTATTTCTTTCATGGACAAATTATTAACAGCAACAAATCACTTGTGCATTCTCCTTTTTCTTCAGTGCAAGATATCACCACATACAACCAGGAATACTGAAGCACTCTAGGTAGAATATTTTTTCTACTGACTTGAGAAGCACAAAATTACATATGCCAGATTTCTCATTGATTACTTTTTATTAGTATCAGTCTAATGATTTGGCATTTGGAACTTGCAGACAGAATTCAGAATCAGAATCAGAATATGGGAGAATCCATTAGAACTTTTGTAATAAGCACGGTGGCATGGAGCTAGATCGTAGTAGACCACATCAAATTGTGTAAGACAAAATTTGCTGGAGCACTTCCAGAGAAGGACAACAAACCTGGCGAAGGGCCTAGAGAATAAGTCCTGTGAGGAGTGGCTGAGAGGGCTGAGGTTGTTTAGCCTGGAGAAGAGGAGGCTCAGGGGAGACCTTATCACTCTCTACAACTGCCTGAAAGGAGGCTGTAGCCAGGTGAGGGTCGGTCTCTTCTCACAGGGAACCAGTGACAGGACAAGAGGACACAGGCTTAAGCTGCACTAGGGGAGGTCCAGGTTGAACATCAGGAGGAACTTCACTGGAAGGGTGATCAGGCATTGCAATGGGCTGCCCAGGGAGGTGGTGGACTCACCATGCCTGAAATATTCCAGAAACAACTGGACATGGCACTTAGTGCTATGGTTTAGTTGATATGGTGGTGTTTGGTCAAAGGGTGGATTCCATGATCTTGAAAATCTTTCCAACCTAAATGATTCTATGATTCTGAGGTATGAAATAATAATTCCCTTTCTCTATCCCCATTTTGGAACACACACACACACACAAAAGAAACTCACCTTTTTTTCCTCCTCACCTCCCCCCAACTGCATAAAATGAGAACATTTTGTTGAATACACTTTTCATGGCTTAGCTGTACAACTAACATTAATAATTACTTGGTTATGACTGCTGGTTATAAACTGCTGATTAAATTTCAAAACTGTCCAAGTAAATTACAGTAGTTTTGTAGGTCAGGCCATGAGTTCTTCAGTGAACAGAAACAAATAGTTCAGGCAGAGACTGCCAAAATCAAGCAAGAAAGGGTTGGGCTTTCAGGAACTTGATTTGTTTGGTTTTATGTGAACTAATCAAATTTTGGAGCTATAGGAAAAACCAACGAAGTGCAAAGGTGAAGTCAGATGTTGCAGTCTCTCGTTCATAGAACAGACCAGAATATCTCAAAAAGATTACACACCTTTTGTGTTCAATTATTTATTTTCATGTTTTCATTCAACTTTCTGTGACATCATCTGTGACATTTACAGGTAGATGTAAATCTACATTTTATCAGCTCCAAACTTCACATGAGCAACAGTTCGTGCTTCTCTTGCATCATCCCAGGCAGGCATTAACAAAATGAATGTAAAAACCAGTGTACAAGAGATTATTTTTTTCAAAGGTCTTTCAAAAAGGAAAAAAGATATCTCTGTTGATAGTGACTATAGGCTAGACAGTGGATATTCTGAGGACTCTCATTTTAACCAGTTCCTTATATGACTGGTGTTACTCTGTTGAGTCAACAGCCAGCTGAACATGAGCCAGCTGTGCCCAGCTGACCAAGAAGGCCAATGGCATCCTGGCCTGTATCAGGAATAGTGTGGCCAGCAGGACCAGGGGAGTCATTCTTACCCTGTTCTTGGCACTTATGAGGCCATACCTTGAGTGCTGTGTCCAGTTCTGGGCCCCTCAGTTCAGGAAGGATGTTGAGATGCTCGAGTGCATCCAGAGGAGGGCAACAAGGCTGATGAGGGGTCTAGAACACAAGTCCTGTGAAGAATGGCTTAGGGAAATGGGGTTGTTTAGCCTGGAAAAAAGGAGGCTCAGCCAGGTGAGCCTCTTTTTCACTCTCCACAACTCCCTGACAGGAGGCTGTAGCCAGGTGGCGGTTGGTCTCTTCTCCTAGGCAGCCAGTGACAGAACGGGGGGACACAGGCTCAAGCTGCACCAGGGGAGATTTAGGCTAGACATTAGGAAAAAATTCTTCACTGAAACAGTGATTGGGCACTGGAATCGTCTGCCCAGGGAGGTGGTGGAGTCGCCGTCCCTGGAGGTGTTTATAAAAAGACTGGGCGTGGCACTCAGTGCCATGGTTTAGTTTATGAGGATGTGTTAGGTCATAGGTTGGACTTGATGATCTCAAAGGTGTTTTCCAGCCTAGTTGATTCTGTGAGTCTGTGGAAGTGGTGAGGGCTGCTCTGATGTTAGGAATGCTCCAAATTCCCCTGAAAGCTAAAGGAAGTCAAGGATGACCCCTGAAGAGTTGCAATGCGCAAATGCAGGGATGAGTGCTCTGCTAGATCTGAGTACTTCTGACTTCGGCTATTAATAAATTCAGATAGGATTTTATTTGCAAATATATTGATCAATTGCCATTTTTGCTAGTTCAGTTACGTAAGTATGCAAAACTCATTGTTAGTTAGAGGACTACCTTAAGATTCTCAGGTGACGACCATCTCTATTTGAATCTTTGGCATTTCTCATAGCTATGAGGGTGTTGCAAATACTGCAACAGTAAAAAATTTCATCATACTACAGAGCTGAGTGTGGGAGAGACTACTACAGGATTTCAGTGTGTGGGAGTTGGCCCTGTGCAGTCAAACCAGGACATTTCTTACAACATTTAGCTATCAAGTCTCACACTGAGTTTTTCAGCCAGTGATGCTTTTTCCTGGATAAAAATCTTTGGTTTAACAAGCAGTCAAACAAAATGAAAAAGAAGTTTTTGCTATATGGAATAACAGTATATTGTTCCTCTTCTGCTTACAATACTCCTTAAAAAATACACGGTACTGTGTATGCTTCTTTTATTTGCTTGTTTTGTATAATTTGAGCTCATGAGTGTGGCTCATTGTAATTCTTTCCCACCTATGCTGTTACCTAGGCTGTATGAGTGACTTCCACATTAGACTGGAAGAGATGTACATCTGTCTTTTCTCTGTGTCAGAACAGACAGATAACTGCAGACATGTGGGAGTAGTTTGCAGAGAGAGAGGAACTCTTCTTTCTTCCTGATTTTTTTTTAATTTTTTTTTTAATGTAAACTCTTTTTTCCTCCCCTTCCTTTTATAGTAGCCTCTGTGTGAGCTCTTAGTCTGTTCTTCATGATTCACTGCAGACCGTACTGCTGAGTAGATCTGAGTTTAGGAATCACTGATGATCCTTAAAAAACAAAGAGTAAGAGCAAAATTCTCCCCAGAGAATGCCTTTCCTGCACATTGAGATCAGAGACCTCCCCAGATGGCTTCCAGCACAACCGAACATTTTTCCCAGGAGTGCCTGAGGCTTTCATGAGCCTGGAAAGACCCTTCTGAAGTGTGTAATTAATGCACCATCCCCGCACAAGGAATTAGGTATCCTGTTTCTGACACACAGATTCAAACAATATTGATCTGTGCAAAAGGCCTCTCGTTTGCTGAAGCAGTTGTATTGCTACAGCTGCTTTGGGTTTTTTTCCTTTTGGGAATTGACATCACTGCTTAATTAGAAAAGGGCAGCCTTAGTTGCAGTGGACCATATCTCATACACACATCAGTGTTCTTGCCCTCCTCCTGCTCTTCAAGATATATCTTTATTTGTAATCATGTTGCTGTCCATCTACAGGGGAAAACAAAACAAACAGCCCAAGTTACAAAGTTCACCTCAATTTGTCATATTTTTGCTTCTGTTTCACAAACCATTCTTCAACAGTCTCTCTTGGTGTTTGGAAAGAGAGAAGAGAAATGTAAAGGCAGATTGAAAAATGGTGTTTCCAAAACTAGGAGACTCATTTGAAACGTGAGAAAAAAAAAATGGAGGCAGTAGTTAAACAGTTTAAGCTGTCTGGAAAAAAGGGGAGAGGATTGCTCCTGAGAGCAGCAGTACTGTCTTGGAGAAGGGTCCATCTGTCATAGTTGTGATTTGGCCATTTTCTTGGTTGTGATAGCATCATGCCACTGATGCTGAGATGTTCAAGCAGCACTGAAACACTGTGTCCTAGGACAGATAATCAAATAGGAGAGGATTTTAGTAGCAGATGTTTGTTCTTCCCTTGCCAGCTGTTCATGCAGAGCCATAGAGGTAAGGACAAGGGATAACCTGCCGAGATTTTGAAGTCCTCATAACTGGATTAATCAGAACAAGTATCAAATGGGAAGGGTTTTTTACTGGGCCAGGTGCAAGTGGTGCTGCTTTACCGGGGTGAAGTCTCTCATATTGCAGTCCTTGCTCTCTTGTTCATGTGAGAAATCCATTCAGCACACAGTACTGAAAGCATGCTAGCTTTTCAGCTCAGGTGGCTTGTAGGCTCTAAAGACAGTTTTCAGGCACTAAGCCCCAGCCAGGATTCCTGCCTATGTCTGAAACAAGCATTTTTAGAAGCAAAATAAAGTAAGCAGAAGAACAAACTTATAATAATTACAGTGCCAAAAAGGAGAATGAAATAAAGACCTCACCTCAGGAAAAAAAAATGGTGAATTAAAATTTTTATACTATTTATTATTTTTCACAGCGCAGCCTCCCATGTTTTACTCTGTACTATCAAGTGTATTATAACTCATCAGAGAATGTTTTTTGGGGAACATTAAAGATCTAAAATCTGTGTCCATGTGTCAGGGACACTAGATAGTGGTAGATGATTTTCTGATTCATTAAACCTCAGTCCCTATCTTCTGTCGCTATAAGATTATTCAGTAGCACTAACCATACATTTGCCATGCACTCTTTATTTCAGAATATGGTCTCAAAATGGTCACTGAGTATGCCCAGAAATTTATTTGACTGTGTTTTGAACCCAAGATTTTGCCACTGATCTATGCTTTGTTTTTGTATTTAATTTTCCTATTGCAAAGTATATCTGGTATTTCATGAAGCTGCAAGGTGTCTCCGATCTGCAAGATGCGTGTGGTGGAATAATTCTTCCCAGCATTTATGTTAGGTTCACTCTTTGATATAACCTCTTTTTCAGATCCATTATGCTGGTGCTGCTGACAGTTCAGTCCAGTTCATCTTCTACCAGCCTATCATTCACCGATGGAGGGAAACTGATTTTTTCCCTTGTTCAGCATCATGTGGTGGAGGTAATGAATTACCACTGTATTTCAGAAACTGTCATCGGCATACATGACCTGTCCCAACTGCTGCCCTGAATTTTAGACCTTAAAATGGGCAAAATCTGAAAATTTAAATAGTTTCAAGTAAGTGAAGAGAGGGATTTAGCAATGTGGCAGTAGCTAGTGAATTTTTATCATCATGCCAGACTCTGTAGATAAAGTACATCTTGATACCTACATATCTGCATTTAATGCTACAGCTGTCAAACATAAGGGCTGATGGGATTTGGGCCTCTTTTGGAAAAACAAGATGTCTCCATTCATCTCTGTTCCTACCAGCAGGTTTATTTGCTACACTGAAACTGAGGGCACAATTCTTGGTGACTAAGAAACCTCAGATTTTGTTTTTTATTTGTTTTTTATAGGCTTCTGAATTTTTTTGACCATACTAGTTAGCTTTTGTTTCCTACTGCCTGTGATTTACATTGCTGTTTTCAGTCTGGCCTGTAAAACAACAGCTGCTATGTCCAAAAGCACTTAAGCAAGCTGAAATTAGTTTTCTTTTTACCAAATCAGAACTTAGATACATTTCAGAGCCAGACAGGAAGAACACCACATCTCATATTATTTATTCCTCTGTGTATTGCAGGTTATCAACTGACATCTGCTGAGTGCTTTGATCTGAGAAGCAATCGAGTAGTAGCAGATCAATACTGCCACTATTATCCTGAAAATATCAAGCCAAAACCAAAACTTCAAGAGTGTAATCTGGATCCTTGTCCTGCAAGGTCAGTCAGCTTTAATTTTAGAGGAGTCTGAGCTCTAAAGGAGTAAAATAAAATAGGGAAGTATTCTGTTGCTATTTCTCACGGCGTCATTTATACTACAACCTCCTTTTCATCCTGAGAATGCGCTGTGTAGAACACCTCTATTTAGCACCTTCACGTAGCAAAGATTGATTTGAAATGGTTGTTTCTTCCGCTCAGAACGTATTTTGCCTCATTAATTGTTACAAAGTATGAGAAAACAAATTGTCCATGATACCATACCCACAATCAATCCATGCCCCTTAAGTGTTAGTGAGATTGAAAGAATTCTTTTGCATGAAAATTATTCATTGTATTATATGTCATCACAATTAGATGAATTATTTTTATGGGTTTTTTAAAAAAAATTTCTCCTTAATGAAAAGCCTACTTGCATTTATGGCAGCTTGAAAAATGTAATGAGTGATTTTGTTCTAGTTAGCAATGTCCTTTGGCCGTGCACGGAAATCTCATCTCTGCTGCCCCATCACAGAATCACAGAATGGGTCAGGCTGGAAGGGATCACAGGGGGTCATCTTGTTCAAACTCCCTGCTCAAGCAGGGTCATCCAAGAGCACATGGCACAGGATTGTGTCCAGATGATTATTGAATATCCCCAATGAGAGATACCCCACTACCTCTCTGGGCAATCTATGCTAGTGCACTGTCACTGCACAGTAAAAAATTCTTCCTTGTGTTAAGGTGGAACTTCCTGTGCATTCTTCCTCAGAAGATTAATAGAAAAAATAGTAAGATCAGATAGTCAGATTTTTCATGTATAAGAAAAGAAAGAAAACCACAAAAAAGACCAATCCTTTGTTGCACTGATTGCCCTGAACTTCAATGGGAGTCCATCTGCAGCCACTCAGTAAGCAGCAAGCATTTATTTGTGCAATCTAAACCTTTTGGTCCTCTTGTGTGGCTTTGCTAGAAGATGGTTAAGCATAGCCCAGCAGGCATGACAAGGATGCCCTGAAGTCATTTTATCACCAGCTCCTTTCCCTCTAGAGTAGTCTGTGTCAAACTTGATGAAGTGAGTTCAAGCAAGCATCACCTAAAAAGTTGCTGTGTCCCTTCAGATTGCTGGAGGTTGTCATAGAAAAAATATGTCCTGATGAGAAAAAGGATGCTTAAGAAACTTACGGGACTATGTATGCACCTGTCTGAGGATGGTTGCTGCCCAAACCAGGTATACCAGCTTTGGAGTAGCTAGGCATTATCAGAGCAGAACTAATCACTCCAAGGCAAAGACAGTGTTTACTTCTTACGGAAAGTTTCCTCTGAAGTTCACTGACTTTTTCTGGAGCTAAGACTCAGATTGCTTTGTCGTTGAAGACACATTTACCCAGAGTGTCGGGCAGTTTATATCCTTTGTTCCTATAAGCCCGTTTTGTTTGAGACAGAAGTCAGTAGAGGCCAGATGATCAGGTAGAAGGCTGAAACATGAATGTCTCAGGAAAAGGATTCTTGAAAGGTATGCATCATGTGGAACCTATCTTTTGGAGTCACCTATCACAGTATCAATGAGAAAGTAATTTTATGTAGTTGCTTTATTTATTTTTTTTTTTAATTCCAAGATGCTATTTTTTAAACATACAGTTCTGGGTCAAATATGTAATTTGCCTCTGGAATTTGTGCTGTGCATATTTTCCATACTTTTCCCAATGATTTTAAATGATATATTCTCAAATGGTGAGACAGATAACTGCATGGTACATGGGAGGAAAGAGAAAAAAAATAACAGCTGGGCAGATGTCAGGAAGCAATTTTTGTTTTATATAAGACATAACAAGGCAAAGTTGTTGATATAAAGACCCTGAGGGGAGGAAGAGTAATTTAGAAATACAGCTATGCCATCCCAGAGGAACTGGCTTTCTGGAAACATCTTTACAGTATGCCAAATTTCAAATTACTATTTTCAAAAGTTCCTTTGTAAAGAAGTCAAGAATCAACAACCCAGAGAAAAAGAGGAAATCTGTGGTAACTTCTGGATTCCTGATGATTTCTTACAGTCAGGAAGAGGGTAGGTGAAGCAGAAACATGGGGTCAGAAGCACGGACAAGGAGGGTGTCTTGGCTCTGCAGTGTCTTTGCTGTGTGGGAGCTGCTCTGCTCCACCAGGATAAAATTAAGAAGTTAGTTTTTCCTGGCAAATGCAGTTCCAGTGAGGCATAGCTGATTAGTGGTTGCTGACTGTTCTTATGGTTTGTCAATGACTGCCACAGAAAATAATCATTGGAGACCACAGTGGCACTGAATAAAGCAACTGAAATGGGTTGCTGTAGGAGAGCTTACACTAAAATTTTCAGCAAAGGGTAGGCTGTAAGAAAAGTTTGAATGAATACCACAAGTATTGTGTGGGCCTGCAATAAGTAGCCTCTTTAGGTTTAGTGCACAGAAATGTTTTACTTTATTGTGCTTACTGTGGCAATAATTAGCAGTATTGCTGGCAGCATGAATAGCAAAAAAGCTTAGTCTCAATGAAGGTGGAAAAGTCTGTGGATGGTTATTTATCAAACATACATAATTTATTCATACCCGTTTTCCAGGTTAAGTAGAGGCGTCCACCTGTACTGTTCAAGTCAGACCAGTAATTCATGTCTCACAGAATCCATGATACACGATGACACTGAGTGCCTTTACATCCCTACATACCAGTGCTCTACCCAGCCTGTCTCATCAACCCTGTTTCAGATCCAGCTCATGCCTTACAAAGAAAAAAGAAAAGATCTGTTTAGTTACAGTCCATTATGATTTTACAGCAGTCTGCCTTTGACTGGCAAAAATAATGTGTGTGTAATATCTCCTGATGTAAACAGCAGCCAGTTCAATCTAGTCCCCTCCCCTTCTGTGTGGCAAAATCCAACATTAGTATTTCACCTATTTAATTAAGTGAAAATCTTTTTAACTACCCAAAACTTCACAGACTGGAAGGTATTTTTAGCTTTCGTCAATATCCTCCTTTCTGGTACCTTTCAAGCACTGTGAAGAGATTAGTTTTTACCAGTCTATGGCAATGATAAATTAAAATGTTGCTTATAATTTGAAATCTCTTCACCATAAACAAGATATTTTTTATAAAGGTAAGATATTGTCATGCTGAACAGACATTCTGTTTCAAGCAAGACATTTTTCAGAATCTGACACAAAAGGTTGGCTTTCTCAGCGTTTTTTTCGTTTATGAGCCGGTTTTTTAAGTATCCACTGGCATTCCATTTTAAAATGTTTAAGCAGCAGACATTGGTTTTTCCAATCTATGGAGTACTGAGACCATATAAAAGGACATATAAATACAAAGTACATAGTAGTTCTTCAAGATTCACATTGATAGCATCCAGAAACCAGAAAGATAACTCATACTGGGAGAATACCTGAGAATTACTGTTTCACTGCCTGCAAAAGTAGGCTTTGAAACCAGTGTTGCCTGTACCTGTGGTGTTACTCTAGATGTCATCTACCCCAGCTCCGAAAGGAAAAAGTAATAGATTCATAGAATAACACATGGGAGGCATTAACAGATACTATCTCTTTGAGGGCCTCAATAACTGTTTCTCAACACAGAAAATGTTCTTGTAGCACAAGGAGATAATGTCACAGTGTGGCATCTTCAGAGAGCACTGAAGTGCAGTATCACACACTGCCTTAGTGTGAGGATTCGAAGTGTTAAAGTATTGTCTTTTGCACAAGATTGTTGTCTGTCCACTGATAATCGTGGCTTTCACAGAGATGCTGGCTTGGATGCTAAAGTATTGTCTTTTGTGATGAGCACTTTCATGTCATCCAGCACAGCCAACCCAAGCTACTTTTAACATTTCGTTATTATTTGTTCATTGCTAATAATATTAAACATATTCCATTACTTAGATGGCACAATCCCTGCCATAGAGATCATTTACTCTCAGGTCTGACAGATTTCAGTGAAGGCTTAAATCTTCCTTTTCCTTCTTAAATTTGATGTGAGTCTGCATCAGGACAGAAGTGTAATGGGTGCAGCCACCCGGGAGCAGGAGCAGCAGCCCTGCGGCTGTGAGTAGGACACCCTCGGCAAAACAGAGCCCTCAGCAGAAGTGAAGGCTGTGAGCCAGGGGCATGTGAGCATCCTGCAGAGGCTGGGCAGCAGCACAGCAGGGTGTAGGACACCAGCACAGGAGTGGCAGGTTGTCCCCATGCAGAGTCCCACCACCCTGAGGCACCTTGGAGGCACCTTGGAGGCTTGTCCTTTCTCTCTGCTGGCCCCTCTCCCGGTTCTAGCACCCATGCCCCTGCTTGGCTCAACAGGTTCCAACCTGAGACTTGTCAGCATGCAGGGGAGAGAGCTGGGAAGGGCTGGCCTTGTCAGAAAGAGGGAGTCATCAGGGAGATAGAGGAGAAGGGCATTTGAGCTTGTCATCTGTGCTAAATAGGGTAGCTTAAGGGGGAAAAGGAGCAACTGGTGGGGAATTCACCAGACATGTCTTCCAAGGAATGCAGCTGCAGACAGTTGTCCCAGGGGAAAGCTGCAGAGATGGCAGGTCTGGTTGCAGCACTCTCACCTCTGACCTGGGCAGCTCCCATTCCAACTATATATGTGCCTTGGAAGAGCAACTGGATTGAGACTGCCAGCTCTCAGGAGGAAAAAAAAACTATATGCAGAATATATAACAGGACTTGTTGATCTGAAAGGCATGGGAGATTGCAGACATATGAGACAGAACAGCTCTGCAAAATAATTTGCTTTGTGCTCCTGCTCCTCGAATCTCTTGATGTTTTGTGAATGAGTCCTGTTAGCTCCTCATACATATTTCAGTGAAGGAATTATTATTTCCTGTGCTTGTTTAGCACACCATTCCCTTTTCATTGCCTGGGTAATGTACAGTAAATAAAGCCCATAAAGTAGATCTCTTCCATCTTATTCATAGGAGTGTGATGGACTGATAGGTTAATGGAATTTAAACCACTTTGTCTCATCAAAAAGTAAGAATACACCAAAGTAATCTCTAAGATTTTTTTAAGTGTTAACTTAGTCTTAGGGGGTTTTTTATGGAACACATACAAAAAACCATGCACAAGACTAGCTAGAAAGGTGCAGATGTCATTAATGATGCAATGACCATCTGCTCTTCTGTTTTAAGACAACTTTTTTCAAGTCATAAATTAAGCCATTTTGAATTATTGTGGGGGTCTTTTTCCTTACTATGACTTTATGGCTGTGATTCATTATCTTGCAGTTACAGAATGAGAGCATTTGGCAGCCCCTCACATATGCACAAAGACAGTGTCAGTAATTCTGTGGAGCTCAATACTGTTTACAGAAATGCAATTTTTGTATGAAAAATTTTTTGAGGGTCAAACCTTTCCAATTACAATATTAATCTAGTGCTTTGTAAATGTTACTTAATATTCATAACAGTGTTTAGATGAGGTACACTTATTTCTATCTGAACAGTATTGGGAATAATGCATTCTAAAGCATGTAGACCTGGATTATGCATAGAGATCAGGTTTATTAGAAAGAAAATATTTTTCACTGCAATGAATGAGAAATGTTTTGAAATCTGCTTCTTTCTTAGGCAGTAGATGCTTTTATAGTGCAATTACTCCCTTTTTTAACTCACTATGTTAACCTTTTTTTCCAACTACTTCTCAGCAAGCTGATGAGCTGGAAAGTGCAAACAGCTTCAGAGCAGAACTTCAGCAGCAGTGGTAGAAGAATCGGGAAAACAGCAAATTCCCAAAAGCATGGGCAAAAATCCCTCACAAAAAATTCCCCTCCATCTTCTTAAAATACTAGTAGAAAATTCCTCCAAATTCTCTAGATGTCTACCCATCAAGCTAAGTCTGAAAAGACTTGTTCATTGATCATACTCTAAATGATCCATTTGTATTTTCCAAACTTTCCAAGTGCCAGAACTACCTCCCCTAGGTTTTCACATTTTTGTGGGAACAGGCAGCTCTTCGAAGATGCAAATATGCACACTCATGCAGAGAGTTCTATGATTGCAGTGGCTTCTGATCTTAGAAGGAACTGTCTAGTCTCTCTCACACACTTCCAGGGCTCCAGCTGCTTCCCGCGCTTTAGCTGGAAAATTCCAGCACACTGACCTGGCGCTGACTCCTTGCTGTGGAAACACAATGGGATCCATTCTTCTATCTTGGACAAGTTATGCACATAAAACCCCTGTTGACTGAAAGGAGAATAGACCCCTTTAGGCCTGGCCTGACAAGAGTCCTTTGAATGCTTACAGCATTTTTCAGTGAACTGTGTTAGGGATGGAGAATACTTTCTCCTTTCCCTCTCCTTCGCTCCTTCCCCCTTGCAGAAATCCATAGCAGCATACCTAGCACCTCTCATCTGTAACAGGCTCCCAAAAACCACCTTTATTCTTGACATTCAGTTTCATCTCTCCATAATTGGATGGAGACACACTTTTTATTTTAATGCAATTGCTATTCACTCTTTGATTTTTCTTTTGCCCCATCCAAATACCCAAGTGGCTTTGATGAAAGTGATAAATGAGGTGCTCTGACATCATCTGTTTGATGTTAATAGATACGCCTGATAACTGAGACAACATGGTTGAAGTTACTCTGAGTCAAAATTATAAAAAGCGGAGACAAAATAGGACGTTTCAGACTAGCAACCCTGTAGTTGCCAACGAGACAAGTGGCGTCCATCTCACACATAACTGGCATGATAATGATTCAGATAATTCCTAATTTTGATCTATGCTATTGCCTTCTATAACTTTTAGATGTTACATTGTAACACCATACCCATAACAGTACAGCAAAGCAAGCCAACCAGTTATGACAAACAAAAAAACCCAACCTGACATGTTAATCTTTCCTCAAGCTCCTTTCTTACAGAAAAAAAAAAATAATGAAGAAGCAGGTCTGGACTCATTTAAGGTGAAGAGACAAGAATTGCAGATTTAAATTCTTGCACTGCGATCACCCAGATTTCTAGTCCTGGCCCCTGTAAAAGCAGAGGTTTTATCCGATGGGCAGAAACAACCATATAATAGTTATTAAAAGGATTTTATTTAGAAGTTCCCCTATTGTCCCCTATTGACTTTGGATCCAAGCTCCAAGAAAGTATTAAATATGGAAACATTCTTTTTGATGCTATATAATAATACCATAAGTTAAAATAATATTTGGGTCATTTGAAGCAATAGATTGGTTATTTGTCAAACAATAACACATTGATTAGAAAAAAGTAGTAACCAGTGATTTATTCTTTAAATTACTCAGAAACAGTAGGATGGGAGCATATTGTTTTTTAAATGGGATGACAACTTAGGTAAAATATCTTGTTTTGTTGGTTTATTATACTGTAATACAGAAAGTTGTGTAATGTAATACGGTATTGTAATACAAAAGTTGTATAACGTAATCATTTAGTGTTTATTTTATTATGTGTACCTTCTACTCAGAGGGTTGGCATTATTGTTCCTAACAGTGATGGATACAAGCAGATCATGCCCTATGACCTCTACCATCCCCTTCCTCGGTATGTAAAACAGTCAACCAGATGCTAGGCTTAATGCATTTTCTCTTTCTTTTATTCTTCTTTGTACTTCTCCTTTGCTCTCAAGCTAAGTTAACAGATGCTGCTTTTCTCTTGCTCTGGACTCTTACAGATTAGTGTAGAGATGTTCAAGTGCTAACCTGTTGTAATAAATTCTGTCAATGCAGAACTGAAATGATAGTCTTGTCTGAAGGAGAAACACAGGTTTATTGTGTAGTCAATTTCTTTCTCCCATTCCTCAACGCCGCTTTCCCTTTTCTCTCACAACTTTCCTTTTATTGCGCTTTACTCCTCTCTGAGCAGAACTATAATCTGTGGCTTTGTTATGAACCACAAGACTTTCCCTCACCCCCATTGTGCTGCTTCTTGCATGCCTGTAATTTCTTAGATTTTGGATTTTGACAACATTAGTGTTATGTTCTGATCCTACCAAACCATGCTAATGCCTTCCCCAGGGGCATTAATTCATTGGCTTTTCTATGAAATAGGATATCGGGACAGGAATAGAATCAAGACCTGATTTTTATTATTAATTATCTCACAATTAAAACATCTTTAGTGTAAGACCCAAGATTCTCGTGGAAATAATCAGATGAGTACTTATTCTTAAAGCAGTGAATAAGACTGTTGGTGATAAAAGTGTTTGATAGCTGAAGGATAATAGCCTCTGGGTTTTGAAATACTGCTTGGGTATGCAAAAGTATTGTGCTGTGCTTCCTTCTTCATTCATTTATTGTGTCATGGACTATGAAATCACAGAAAGAACCCTCTAGACAGCTTGATAGTCGCATCCAGGTGAGGAAACAACCTCCCTCCAACTATATTGAGGCTTGATGCAGACAGCTTTCAGCATCAATGTGCGAATGCAGTTTGTTCACACTCCACAGTCTCCAGCCAAATCATGGACCAACCGCTGAGTAAGACAAGGAGAGGAACAACTTAATAGCCAAGCATTGTGGCTGCTGTTCATGTTCAAACCCTTTAACATTTGTCCCTTTAGGACAAGACGTTTCTCTTCCTGGATAAATGCTTATGTTCATGTGCACATAGTCATTATCACCAAATATTTGTGATATACCTCTGCATCCAATTCTTTATTTTCTGGAAAACATTTTTCTCTGTTCTTTATTTTAGAAAAACTCCACATGCATACCTCCTAGCCTCAAAAGTTAAACCTGTTAGTGAGGAATATAGAAGCTAAAATACAAATACAGAGTTTAACACTCTAGCTTTTAAAAAAAAACCAGATTTTATTTCAATTGTGTACAAAGGGCATAAACATTGACAAAGGACAGAGAAAATTTTATACCAGAAGATGATTCAGCAGTACTTAATAGTGGAGGGGCTGTATTTAAGGAAAAAACATTCTGAGCTGGCAGCTGGACAGAGTTTTTTACCCCTGAGGAAAATCCAAAACAAAAAATCAAAACACCTTGAGGTATTTGGTTTTCAGAAAGGAGAGGGAGAGGGGAGAAGGGNAGCATCCTTCCCTGAAAATGATCAAAGGACTGAGGCTGTGTCTCAAGCTGTTCTGGATTATGGTCTCAGCCTGCAACTGTCCCTTTGCACCCACTCTCCCAGCCTCTGCTTTAATCTGCCCCTCCACCAATTGCTCAGGCTGCAGTGGCTGCCTGGGTCCTCTGACCCCCTTTTTCTGTCTGCTGTTTGCTGCTACTTCTCCTCTTCTCTCTCTGCCCCACTCCCACATGTGCTCCTGTGAACCCACAAACAGGGCTCAGCTCTTCCTCCATCACCTTGACAGGGAAGACACAGCTACATGTGCCTTCTCCAAACCTCAGAGGCAGCTGAAACTGAACAGACCATGAGGCTGGCATGAGACAGGGCCAAGTCAGAGGGATAAAAATGCCTTTTCTCTGAACCTACACATTTTGGGAAAAGCAAACAAACAAAGAAACCCCAAAGCAGCAAGACGATAAAATTAAAAAACAAAAATTTTAAAAAATAGCATTACAAAACAAACAAACAAACACCAAGCCAAAGAAAAACCAGCACCTCCACCCCAAAATAAAAAAAACCAGCCAAACCAAAGAGGGCCTGGTTTGGTTGCATTACCTGCCTGAGACTGGGACCTAATAACAGGGACAGAGGAGAGTGATAAACATTCCAGAAGTACAGAGCAAATCTGTGAAGGCATCTTTGCAAGATTTCCCTACTGCAACTCTGCAGCCTTGTATTTTGTCACCAAGACAGAAATGTGTGATTTAACTTTTAATACACTGTCAGTTCTTTTCACAAATCCTCAACTGATGTTGAAGCCTTCATACCTTGAAAGGAGATGTGACACCTGCTTTGAGAGCTGTGCAACAGGGAAACTTCATTTTCCTCTCTAACATTCTTACAAAACCTGAGAACCAAACTATCTGCTAGATTTAAGCTGCGTGGAATTGTTAAGGTTGCCTAAGGGACCTGGAAACTTGTCCCAAAGACTCCAGTAAACTCCCTGGTGCCGTCAGTTTTTATGGCTAGGAAAAGATGGCTCAGGTGGGCTGCAGCAAATTTTGCAGTTCATGAATTTCAGTTTGGGGCCTCTTGTTTGTGGTAGTGAGAAACCTTAGCTGTATGTTGGGAAACTTGTTCAGCAGAGCCACAGGGAACACATTTAAGTAGAAGTATTCCTAAAATTACATCTTTGTGAAATATATGGTTTATGACCAGCACACGATGATGGCTGTGCACAGTTGTAAAAATGGTTTCACCCTCCTAGTGGTAAGTCATAGAATTAATCAGTGGCTTTACTACTCATAAAGAACTATTAATTTAAGCCATTTCACACTGAGTTTTATCGTACTCTCAGACAGTAGCCAGATGAGGGTATTTCTAGATGTACTGGAGCAGATGAGAAGAATATGGGCTGATATGATGGAAAATTGGAGAGAAAGATAAGCATTTTTCATATAACTCAACAATCTTGGGGATCCTGTAATTGTTACTTAACAAAAATATTTCCTTTGTTTTAAGTGAGAGAATAAAAGTCCTCATCCTTACTTCTTGTCTTAAGGAGGAAGCAGGCGGGGTGTTTTCCACAAAAACTGTGTTTTGAAGTAAAAAAATGAAATCTTCTGACCAAAATTGTTGTTTCAAACAGTATTTGTAATGTCCTTATGAAAAGGGCATTTGCCTTGTGGGGTGAAAAATTATTTCATGAAATGTTTCCAGGTAGGCAGAACACATACTTCTGTACCTCAGTCATGCACAGGAATATACAGGAATAGCCACACTGGATCATGAGGATGGTCCCACATCCAATCTGTGACAAGGGCTTTAATATAAGAGAGGCAATACCAGGCTATTTTTGTGTGGACAGACACGTTTATATATAAAGGAATGCATAGCTTTTCAGAACATGCATATATTATTCTGTGGATTTTTCATTACATTCTCAAATGGCACTTGTAGAGAAAAGATGGTTTCTCAGCTCTTCTCACTTCCTTCATTTTAAAGAAACAAGGCCCATCTGCCTTATCCATCACAGGACATGTATCTTACTAGTATAGTCACTTTTTTTTATTTTTGGAATCTCTCATCTTTCTTTCTTTTTTCTCTACTGACTTCCTTCCTTAGAAAAAACATTGCTCTTTCCCTTTATGTTCTGCAAAAGGGGCATCTGCCTCAAAGCACTCTGAGTTTCCTGTGATTTGTGACAAATATTCTTCGGAATATGAGAAATTATGAAAATATGTTAATCCTATCAATTAAAAAAGAAAAAAAAATTAAGTTAGAAGTATTTAGATTTTCTGTGGCAGTAGTAGTTGGATTAGTGGGAGAGAGAAGATTTCATATTATTAACTGTGATGTAAAAGACACCAGCCATGAGCATCCTTTGCTGCTATGGATACTTATGAAAATAGATACATGATTAATTTTTACTGATGTTAATAAGGTAACAAAAAAACCAAAACAACGAACACCCAATCAACCAAACAGCCTTGCAGGTAGCAGTTTATGCATTTTAGGGGTAGAGGTGGGGGTTGGAACAGCAAGGGTAATGTTTCTTGATGCCTCTTTTTTTTCCCCAGATGGGAAAGTACACCCTGGACTGCCTGTTCCTCATCCTGCGGAGGGGGCATTCAAAGCCGCAGCATCTCCTGTGTGGAAGAAGACATTCAGGGGCACATCAGCCCCGTGGAAGAATGGAAATGCATGTATACTCCAAAGATGCCTGTTGTCCAGCCTTGCAATATATTTGACTGTCCAAAGTGGCTTGCTCAAGAATGGTCTCCGGTAATCAACTTAGTTTTGTTGGTTTTGTACTTACCACACTAGGGAAAATATCTTAAGTTATAGTTTAGTGAATTATGGAAGTAGGAATGTTTACTGCTTTCTCTCCTTATTGCCAGTACCTCTGTTTTAAATTATGCTATTTGTCCAACTGCAAACTAAACACTCAGGAAAAAGTATTTTAATAAGATGAACATGAGCAAGGAGAATGATGGAAAAATAAATCAGCTCTGTAACATTAATTGGTGACCTTCTACTCATAATAGACTGGGAATATAAATGAAATGCACAAAACAAAACCCGTAAGCATTACAATGCTGTATTACAATATTTCAGCCATAATGCAAAATTGCTGAGAAATTTCAAGAAGCACGTAGATCTGTGTATGACTCTGTCTTTGGTACTTGTTGTGTGTTCCTGACTTGCCTTTCCTTCTGTATGAAAGTCAATGTCCTGGAAATGTCCTTCCACAAAAGTAGTAAAGTATTTTAACTTTGTACATAAAGACTTATCTTGAATATAGTTTCTCACCACCCCAGTTTCTCAACAAGTAAATTGTGCTTTAGAAGCTAGGCTAGCTTACCTACAGATGAGATGTTGACTGATTGCAAAGTGTTTGCTGATTTCTAGATGAAAGCTGCTATCCAAGAGCAAAGCAATATTGGTAATATCCACAGCACTTCCAGCTGATTGGTAGTTTTGATCCTCTCCTGTGCAACCAATTTTGAAACATCTGTACAGGGGGGAAAAGCTGATGAACCATAGGAGTTTTTAAAAATTTAAAACTTAAAATTTTTAAAAATGAAAAAAAAACCTACTTAAGAAAGTGTCTGAGGGAAGAAAGCCCAATAGTTTCCCATTCTGTTTGGTGCTTTTTTCCAAAAAAGCTGAGTGTAACCCCAGTACTGTGTCCAAGCAAAGCAGAGTGGCTCCAAATGAAACTGGCAGGGTGTTACTGAGCATATCCAATATGGGACAGATGGCTACAAGCCAAGTAGGCAACATTGCAAGAGAGACACTGCAAGAGAAGTCCAGTGGCAAAATGTCCAAATCAAGTACAAGCAAAAAGGCAAAAATTTCTGTCAATTTTATACCTTATCCATAATAACCAAATATTATGAATACTTTGTATTCAAGGTTGGGTGTTTCTGCATCATGTTTGGCTCTCTGATGTACACATACTTAAGTTGCATATTCCCCTTATATTTGTCATTCCTATGTGTGATTTTTTTTTCTCCTTTCCATTTTCTTTTTCTTCTTTTTTTTTTTTCTTAATCCAGTGTACTGTGACCTGTGGACAAGGACTCAGATACCGTGTGGTCCTTTGCATTGACCACAGGGGGATGCATACAGGAGGCTGTAGTCCTAAAACAAAGCCACACATAAAAGAAGAATGTGTTGTACCCACTCCTTGCTACAAACCCAAAGGTAATGAGGCAGAATGGTTCTCATAAATTTTTCAGAGCTCTTCCACGTTCAACCATTTTGTTTCGTTGCTGGCATCACTGTTTCCACCTGCATCGAGTTATGATTTTGTACCTGTCTGTTCCTGTCTGCCTGCTAGCAGCTTGGAGTGAGTGCTGACCTCTTTTTTCTTACAAGCTTTGGGCTTTTCATCATTAATTTGTGGTCCAGCACAATATAAATGTAAATATATACATATAAATAAATAAATAAATAAATGTATGTTAATTTGTGGTCCAGCAGCAATATAAATGTAAATTTGGCTGTAGTTCCACTGTTTGCATCCGAGCTAAATTTGCGCTGTGTTTTAAAATAAATTGAAACTAAATATATAAACAATGCCTTTGGTAAAGAAATGGAAGTGTAATTACAAAAGTGGCTGTTCATAACTTTTAGCATGAAATAGGTCAGATGCAAGCATATCTCATCATGAGGTTCTTCTTACTATCTAGGCTGCAAAATTTGTCAGACAGAAACATCTTATAGCAAGGAGTATTCACAATTTGTATAGTAATATTTTTATTGCTTGGGCCTCAAACAGACAGTAATGCTGTGGTGAAACCTCCATGGTTTGTTGAAAGAAGGAGAAAATATTTCTGCATTTATTTGGAGGTTCTTATGGGATGGGAACGTTAGAAAGATACCTGGAGACTGGGTTGGATTGACAGGCAGTGAGCAGATGCAGCAGACACATGTATTTGGCCGTTTGCACAGGTGTATGAGCGTGCATGGGACCATGCACGTGTACGGCTCTGTTGTTGCCACCTCTGTGCCCATATGCTGACTAATTTATGGAAAGCTCTGGGCGACTGCAGTTCAGGTGGACTTAACTTTTCTAAACTGTAGACTTGCACTCTACCATTAGAAGAAAAAAATTCCTTTTAAAAAAGGAATTTTTATCTTGAAACATATTAAGAGCACTTTTTATGAATCCCTCTGAAATAAGACTGACCCAGGATCTTGCGCTGTTCAAAGAGGAAACAATGAAATATATAATTTTTATTTCTGCACTTAGAGGCTGATTATAGGCACACTTGCCAAGTTTCAAGATTCCAGTTTATCATGACCATGAGAATTCACTGTGTCTGCCAGGTACCGGAGGGGTGAAGCCCAGGGTCTCTGGGAAGTAATGAGCATGTTTGCCCTCTATTTTGCTGGCCACTATGAGCTTACTCCATCCACCTTCCAAGATGTAAAAAAAAAAAGGCAAAAAAAGCCCCTGTGATTGTGTTAGTGTGACTCTGAGCCTCATACAGGTATTCAGTGGGTTTGGGCTCATTCAGTCAGCTGTTTTCATGGGGCACTGTAGGTTTATGGTGTTCAGGGCACAGGTAATGCAAGATCCAGTCTGCCTGCTTCATATGGTGTAAGCAGAATGCAGCAAGACGCAAAAGAGATCTTGTGTTGCAAACCACCCACAACCGACTTCTGCTTAGAAGGATGCAAGGCCAGCTAGGAAATCTTTGCTTACCTCTATCTGTCATTAAGTGTCTTCAAATGGGACTTGTCAGGGAGCAAAGTAAATTCCTTTTTGCTGGAAGCCCACCCTTGCAAGAGCATGGAATCTTTACCCTGGATAAGATCTTATGCTGCCCTTTGCAGCACATACATGATTAATTTCTGATTGTAGGGAGTTAACTTCCTTCTTCCATTTTTTCACATGGAATGAAAAGTTGTATGCAAAGCTTTGCTTCCTTAGGTTTAGTTTTGCTCCTCATCTTTGTTCTGTAACATTCTCACAGTTCTCCCTTCATAATGCAAGAGGTATTAAAGGATATTAAAATATCCTTATAACTGAAGGCTGAACAGTGCTTTCAGAAGAGTGTTGGACTAGGTGGTATCCAGAGGTGTCATCCAAACCAAATTATTGTATTTATAGATTAGAAATTTGTCCCTTTTATTTCACACAATTAGAGTTAGAAATTTAGAGCAGTAGGGGTAATGAAGTACCGCTCATCTATTGAATGTTTTAGTCCTAGCCTGTTTTTTTTCTGCAGCTGGATGAACACAAAGCACAAAACAATCCTCCTAGCTGACAGAAGCAGCAAGGCAAAAAATGTGGAAGTCTCTGTTCTCTTAACACACTCTGCAAAAATAGAAGACAAATTGCTCATGTAATTTATTTCATTTTAGTTTATTCAAGCCCTAAGTCACTGTATGTTGCACCAATAATGAGAAAAAAATAGGATATCACTAGATTAAGTCATGATTTTCAGTTTTAATAGAGAAGGTATATTTATCTAATAAAACTTTCTGTATAATATGAGATATAACTGGTTTTACTGGTTTTCTTATAAAAGAAAAGATTTTACTTTAATCTCCAAAGGTAAAAATTTCTCCTTAGCTTAGAAGTGCTTTTTGTTCATTTTTCTGTCAAAGCATTCTGTACAACATCAACATTTCTAATTCTCTAACAAATTTTACAGTGTAGATGATAATTAACTACACCTGTAAAAAAAGGAAAGTTATTTTAAAAGCCACAAAACAGGCTATGTTACACAAGAATTTTACTTTTTACAGGCACTTGCACCTAAGAAAAAAAAGCATGAAAGATGTGGCTTTTCAAAACACATAAAAAAACCTGTAGAACATATAAATAGAAGTATTTCCTACATATTTTGGATGATTAGCAAAATATAGACTAAACTAAGAGCTGTGATGGCAAACATTCATCCTTAAATGGCACTAATATGTCAGATTAAGAGCTTGGCAAGCTGCTTCTAAGATAGAGGAATTGTAATTCTATTACTGTCCCTCTTTTCCTCAGTTAATAACTTGCTCCAAGGAAATTTGCATGACTAAAGTTGCAGTAGCTGTGCAGCCAACTTGTAGATAACTGTTGCTCTGTGATACAGCTGAGAGATGGAAAATTTCATGTGCATATGCGAAATGTTCATTGTTCTGCACAACAGAGTCACAGAAAGCTCCTGACTATTCTGAATGACGTTAACCTGCTCCTCTTGGCAAATACAAGCCCGTCCTTACATAAACCCAAAAGGCTTAGGCGATTTGTGAGTAGCAAATAGGTTTGGCCCTGGTTCTCCTCAGTGGTCTGAGTCTCCCTGCCCTTTGTGGTTTTTTTCCCCTGATCCTAGCCCAGAACGTTCTGTTGAAATGCAGAGCTCCTTCTCAAATTCTAGTGCCAAATTTGCTCTTGTTTTATACCCTTGTAGAGCTAAAACAGCTCTGCTGCCTTCAGCTCAACTACTCCGCTTTGAAAGTGGGGTTTGACTTGCAAAGCCCTGCACTCCCTAGAGCAGAGCAGCTCATTGCACTCTGCACACATCCTGGAGGGGAAGAAAGGCAGCTCCACTGTTTTCCGTCAGAAATGACAGAAAAAGTATCAAGCTCATTTTTTTAAATCCACATAGCTGATGAACTGATAAACAAGAGTTGAAAAGCATAGCTGGGCCATTTAATTATAGTTTTCCTGTTGTATCACTCATCAAAGCAGGATTTTCTTTATTTTTGTAATCTACCAAAACCAAGGTCAGCATGTCTTCTGAAATTCTAAGATTTAAAGGTAAGTACAGGGATGTTACACATTTTGCCTTTACAGTGTAATGGAGGCCTGTTACATTTGCAAGTTTCCCTCAAAAAAAGAGTTTCCAAGGTGCCTACTTTAACAGTCCCATTGTATAGTCTGAAAGGTGACGATTTTAATTTGCCTGGCTGGCTTTAGGACACTATAGCACTTCTACCTGCAACAGTGAAATATCTGACCATATAACCTTGTAAGTGATATAGTCCAGGTGACAAAAGAGTTTGTTTCTCTCCCCTCTGTTCTCATTTCTCTTTTTCTTCACTGTGCTCAGCCTCCGTGTGTGTGAAGGCACCCATACATCACATGCATGCTTGGTGAGCACAGGGAGGATGGCACACATAGCAGCATTACCGCGTGCTTCCTATTGTCATGTGCTTGTGTTTGCTCCATAGAGAAACTTCCCGTGGAAGCAAAGTTGCCATGGTATAAGCAGGCTCAAGAGCTGGAGGAAGGAACAGCCGTATCTGAAGAACCATCGTAAGTCTCAAAAATTTGATGAAACCATTATGAAACCACATAATGGTTCTCATTATGTGATCCTGAGAGGCTGTGGTTGCCGCCTCCCTGGAGGTGTTCAAGGCCAGATTGGATGGGGCTCTGAGCAATCTGGTCTAGTGGAAGGTGTCACTGCCCATGGCACAGGGAGTGGGAACTAGAGGATCTCTAAGGTCCTATCCAATCCAAAGCCCTCTGGGATTCTGTCGTGTTTCCATATGGGAACCTGCGACTTGCGCAGAACTAGCACAGTCTGTTCAGTGTATTTGGCGTCTGTTAGAGCTTAAAGGATGAACCCAGCCCTGTGGAAATTGATGGTATTAAAGGCTGTGTCATGCTTTGGTGCGAAGAGACATTTCAAGAGGGTGAATGCGATTTAATTTAAGTAAATATACACACTTTATTTAAGGTCATTACAAGAATATTATAATAAAAGTCCATCTACCTATGCATTTACATGTTCTCTATTACCACTATATCTTCACAGCTTGGCAGCTTTATTTATTTTCTCAATACTCCTGTGAAGTAAGAGGTAAAACAAGGCAGCCAGTGATGATTCCCTCTTGCCTTTTTCCCCAAGGAAAAGCATAGTAACAGCAAAAAAAAAAGAATTAATTTTAGCAGAAAATAAACTACAATCCTGAGATACATACCACTTAAGCCTGGAGCAATGAGGCTGAGAAATTAAAAATACTCCTATGATTATATTTTAGATATTTTTGTCTGAAACTGTGATAAATGCATGCTAAAATTGCAACCTCTGTACACAGCTTCCATCAATATCCAGTTCCTTGTGTCTAAACACATGGCATTTGTTATTGCAACTGCAACTATGTATTAGACTAAAAAACATTTTTGTGCAATATAATTGCAGTTTTGGCATGATTAATCTGATTTGAAGTCGTTTGAAACTGGAGCATTGCAAGAGAGCTGGAGACATATGTAGTAAGTCCTTCAAAATAAAAAAAAAAATTATCCATCTGCCATATGTATACATATATACATGTAGGCAAATATATGTATACAGAAGCATTTATACACACATATACAGACGAATGTACACGTTCATATGTGTTTATATATATTACTAGCAGCTATCACATATAGCATAATGGTATCCTTAACTGCTTCCAGGGTTCCATAGACTTTATAGGTCAATTAATTCAGAGTCAAAGCCTAGAAAATTTTATATTTGTGAGTGTACTAATTTTTCATTTGTGAAGTGCAGTTTATTTTCTTGTGATTTTTCTCATGACTACACTAAATTACTTAGCTAAATGTGCATTTATTAAACTGTAAATAAATCTTGGGAGCACACATAAAATAGGAACAATACTTATGTGCTGTTATGTGGTCATATTTGTAATAATTTGCTACACTAAGAAATTTTTTGATCAGTTTTGTGAACAAGGTTGATTGCACTGTAGAGAAGGAGCATAGTTATATATGTATATGTGTGTGTGTATAGACATATATGGGTATATGTAGCTTTAAATATTAACAAGAAGGGATTTGTAGAGAATAGGTGTAACCTGTTGTTTATCATGATGTGTATTGTAATAAAATATTTTGGAAAACCTTATGGGTATATTACTCATGATACTAAAACAGTCCTTTAGAGATCTAAAGGGAAAGGGGTTTAAGAACTTCAAATTGTTTTCAAGTGCAGTTATGACACCTCCATACTTTATGTCACTGCTCTGCTGCATCGAAGGCACTTTTCTGCAAAGACTACTGCATCTACTGCAAGGCTTCAGTGATGCCAGGGGGATGCTATCATTCCCATACAGTGGGGCACAGTCCAGTCTAGGTTCAGTCTGCCATGGGGTGACATTTCGTATGCTTGTTTTATTCCTGCAAGGCACACCTCTAGGACCATTTCTAATCTTTATTTGAGGCTGATGAGAAATCTGCTTAAAGCAAGTTCAAGTACAGATTTTAATTAGTGTTGACTAACAGGAAGAATAAAGGGCATGAAGTCAGGGTCTTCACACAAACTTTCCCAAAGCTCGGAGATGCCTTGTGTTTGGTTTGGAATGATTTCTGGTGATAAGGCATGAGACAGGAAAAACAAATAAATAAAAACTTAGAAAATTTGTGCTGGAAGAACCATCGATGCAGTCTCCATCTGTAAACTGTAACATCCATCTGCATATTGTTCCAGAATATCTAATCTGTTTCAGGAATCTTGAGAGCGAACTTCGACCTAAAATTGGTTTCAATGCCTCACTATTAATATTGTTTTTCATCAATGTCTGACTTTAAACAGTTATTCATTTTAGGTCCTGGTTATTAGATTGAAAACTGTATGTAACAATATAAAAAAGGAGACAAAACATCCAGAACTCACTAAGATACAAGGAACAATCAACTTTGGGGCCAGCTTTATAGCATCATTTCATTCAGCTGTGTAGGGGTTTCAAACACACCAAGAGCGAGGTGTATTCCCTGATAATGCACCTTTTGGCCTGTGCTTCTGCAGCTGTGCAGAGACACAATGTAATGCTCCATGGCCCACCACCCTGACAGATGTCAGGCCACCACCCACACATTTTGGCTGATGGATGATCAGTCTGGAGTGTAGATACATGGTAATTTGCGGCTTGGAACAGCTGAGAGTTTTTTAATGTTGGATCGAGCTGGTGTAAGGCTGTGTGTGATGTGGTCAGCTGTTTTGCTGACTGTGGACTAAAATGTGAGCAGCTGTGGGGCAGGAGGAACAGCAGAAGGCCTCCAGTGGCATGGTAAGCCAGGTGCTGAAGAGGCAGCATTGTGTTCGTGTGTTTACTTTAAGTTGCAATGGAAGTTTCTTCAGACAATCTATGCTTATATGATTTTCCTATTCAGTCTGTGTTGTGCAGTAATTACCAATTTCATTACTCCACTTGGGCAGACATCAGCAAGGATTCATTCTTTTCCTCCACTTCATCTGAGGCTCTTGCCAAGTTTTCTTATTCCACCAAGTCCACGACTGCCCCCATTCTCCTGTACAAACAGGCCGTTCTTTGTAGCCAGTAGACCATTCTTCCCCAACCACTGTGACCCTTTCTCCCTTATCACTCCTTGGGCAGAGAAAACAAACATCATCTATAAGCAATTCTATTGTCCTTCTCAAAGTTTATATTTGATTAGAAGTTTAAAAGCCAAAACTGAAAATTTTCAGCATATTTCTTCTATGAATTGAGTTCTCACATCTGTGAATCTCTGTATTGCTGTATTCTGATTTTTGTAACTTTCTGTTGAATAGATTTTTGTTATGAAATTGCAGACTATGATTTGTAAAGCTACAGTATTTCTCATATACTATCCTTCCACCTGTAATTTGTGATCATTCTCCGATATGTGCTGCCAGAGCACCAGATGCCGCAATTTTATTCCATCTATGTATAGTGCCTTGCATTATTTATATCTTCAGGAATTTCTAATGCAAGCAAGCCTTACAGTTGAATTTTGTCTGTATATGTCTATCTGTCAGTTGCCTTCCTCTCCTCTCAGTAATGTCTGAACTTACTACTATTAACTGATTCTGACAGAGGTATAAAATTATCACAGAGAATTTTACTCCTCTGTCAAACTTGGTTGATATTCTTCAGGAAATTCAGTGGAAGTGTTTTCCACATGTGCCACTGAACTAAACGACTGAGTAGAAAACTAACACCCTAGAATTCCCCAGTTGAAGGGAGAGGTTTTTAAAGGAGTTCGGTCCTTAAAAGAGAGCAGAGAATCCACTTGGGCACTCAGCCTTCAAATGTAAATCTGTGTTAAATATTTCTTCATTGGTTCTGCTGCTCAAAGAATTAATCGCAACCAATTCAGCCACTTCGTGTCTAGAGGGAGTAGTTATGTTTGTGTCGTCTGACCTACTACACCCCTAAATGGGATCAGTTAAATATTAATTGCTGACAGAACTACTGTGAAATATTCCATGTTGGTAACAAAGTATTGTAATCTTTGTCAGGACAAATGTGTAAGGTGAGAAGGTCTTGCCATCCTTTGTTGAGGTACTTGTTATTCTCCTATTGCTGTCCATCCCTGAAGTGACCATTTGCCAGGCATTAGAAATGTTTTCTGAGGAAGGAGCCACAGTATCTTTGTGTCTGACGTCTTCCACTAGAATTCATTACACCAGCACAATGGGACAGCCAGAGCCAGAAAGAATAGCAGTCATGACTAAAAAAGCATGGGGTTTTTTTACGTATAATGAGATTGGGTTTATGAGTGGTGGAGGGTTTCTTAAAAGATTTCTGTCTCTAACTCCTGAAAAATGCTCTTCTATGTTACACCATATCCAGCTTTTAACATACTGCCATAAATTACCCTGGTGCTAGCCATAAAAAAAAAGGGGGGCGGAGGGGAGTGGCAGAGTGATGAGGGAGAGGGCAAACAATAGTATCTGGATGCCAGATGGCACCATCATAGTGATGGGGCCAGTTCAGTAAAAAACTAAAGGAAATTCTTGACATGCATTAGCAGGGGTTACAAAGCCCTCAGGGAATTGGATGTGGACAGAGAGACCAGTGTGGCAGAGGCACCAGTATCTCTTTCTTACTTTTCAGTAGGTATTTATGCTTCTAAAGACACATAAGCTATTTTAATTTGATTTTTCTTGCTGAACAGTTTCCATCATGTTTCTTTGTACCTGCTTCACAGGTTAATAAGTAAGTTTAAAACTTCCTATTACAGCTTTACTTTAAAAATAAAGCATGTCATGATTGTGGGATTGCCAAAAAAAAAAGATATTAAGGACAAATATAGCTTTATCTGCTGGGCCATTGTTTGTCTACTTTAGATTCAAGTAGTGAAGAGGAAGAAGAAGGTGTAGGGAAACTTCTTCATATTAAGATCTAATGGGAAAAAATTAAACTATATACGTGGTTGGTCAAAGAGAGTGTCAGCAATGCAGCAGGCTCACATTAGGTAATGATTTCTATCTACTCATTCAAGGACCCACTATATACAGTCACAACTACTTAGGGTTTACATGCAATAGCAATACAGGACAGAAGCAGTTATCTTTCCCTGTGGAGAAAGGAAGCAGTGAATGAAGAACACCAACAGCATCGAATGAAGAGGCAAACCTGATGGAAAAATCATATTCAAACTAAATGCAGAGGGACAAAATGTAATCACTCTGATTGGAATTGGACCTATGCAGCTGCCTCCAGTGTTAATACTCTTATGGATGGAGCCCTGATATTTTATTGATAAGTTGTCATGACCTCTGTTTCACTTCTCTGAACAATGATACCAGCAGCCATCCAGTGCTGTGAGCATTCTGTGGTATTACCCATGCCTTAAAACCTGTGGAAGGGTGGCCTTTGCTGGAGGAAAATGACAGGTTTGCATGTCAGCTCAAGACAAGGAGTCTGGAAGTCTCTGCTCAGTTCTGGATCTATCATAGAAAATTCCCAAGCCTTCAAACAAGCCACTGAACATTTCATTTCACCAGTATTATCTGAGTTTAGATACCTCAATAGATGGGCTTCTCTGCCTTAGAACACTCAGTCTTACTGGTATGTACATGTCTCAAAACCTCAGACTTTATCTAAGCCATGGATTTACCCAATGATGGATTAAAATAAACAAACAAACAAAGCAAGAGGGAAAAAAGCAACAAACAAAAAAACATTAATAAAAATTAAGGGCAAATGTAATTATGTCACAGTGAAGAAAATCAGCTATTTTTCTCCACAGCTCAAAGCACACCAGTATGTAAACACTTGTTTTTCTTCGTAGCACATATTGTAGGAACGCAAGTCCTAGACAGAAGAGGCTGTTGCTACATACATCAAGAGTTTTGAAAATCTCCAGACCACTTGGCAGAGCTCTCAATGGGTCTCACCTTGAACCCACTGTGACCTGCTGTGAAAGGTCTCCAATGTTGAGCATTGACATTGTCTTTTAATTTCTCCTCTGACTTACCCAGTTACGTATATGTTGCTATATGGAGGGGAATATACACCAGTCCTTAGCTGAAGGAATGACTTCTTGCCTTTGTCTTGTTTATTAGGGTTGTTATTAGAGAGATGATTATTACAGTGGGATTTAATTAAACAATATGAAATGACAACTGAAACACCCCCATCATTTCCCATTTTCGAAAGAAACTACTTTTCAGTATATCTATTCTACTACTTCCATTTTCCAAGTAGCTCACAGGTTAGCATACAGAAATGCACAGTGCTGAGCAGTGGAAGATGAGCTATATGCAGGACAAATAACTTTAAATCTATGAACTGTCCCCTTTTTATTCATATACTTATTTATTTTGTGCTCACCATTTGGCAACATTTGTCATTACTGACAACACAAAGATATTTGAAAGCCTTTATAATTTTCTGGTGTTAGGATGATGGAAAATTCAGAAACATTGTGTATTATGTTATACATTCACATTACATCAATGTTCCATTTCCAATGACAAATACTATATAGAGCTTTTTTTGCAGGGTTTTCTTCAGTTTCCCCTCTTTTTTCTGCTTTTAACTCTTTCGATTCTGCTAGTTTTCTCTTTATCAGCTAACAGTTATATTAGAATTAAATCGCATTTCCAAAGTTGTCACTTAAAATGTAGAAATTTGGCCTAGATAGCTGAAAAAAATACCATTTCCTGAAGGTGTTCCATTATTTTCAGTATGAGTTCCTGACTCAGGTGAAATAATATAATATGTGGCATTTACAGATTAAGCCTCATTTCAAAAAGGATCCAGTCTTCTTTAGTAATGTTCTTACTTTTCTTTTGTGTCTTCTCCCTTATTTTCCCCTGTTCGTATGTATGATACACATCACATGTAAATAGTCCAAGTATTTGAAGTATCTGTGTTCTTCTAAATGAATAATTTTAATACCTTGCAAAATATCCTTCCTTTTGGATTGGTGTACAGCAGGTCTTCAACAAAGCAAAGTTACGTAACAATTTACAGTGTTCAAAAATGTATGGAAGACAGCTTCTGATGAAGACCAGGACTTTTTTTTTCTTTTTCCACAATCTAATTAGGGTTTCTACCTTCCACTTTGCCAGGTTAAGAAACTGTACATTTAAACTAGTCAAAATATCTAAGTTATAGTGGCTGATGTGCACCGCTTAATCTCTTGACAGGAGATTTTTCACATCAAAATAGAATTACAGCAGCTGCAGTCTTAGAGTGGCCCACCTGTACTTCTAAAGAGTATAATCCTCTCAAAATGAAAGATACCATCTTGGAAACAAGACTGATATTTTAAGATAAAATGTCTTAAGAGTAGGAAAGTGGAATCACTTTGCAGCATTAGTTTCCCAAAAGCTTTGCTCCTGAAAGAATTCTCAGAGTCCTTGTAGCAGCATGATAAATATTTTCAAATGTTACAATAATATCTGCAATTCATTTCTTTCCTTTCTGTTACCTTCTGTGTATAGTGTTAGCAGTGGATGTCAGGTTTATAACAAGTTGTTATAAAGATGCACAAAAAGTGGGTAAAGTGATGCACACTCTCTGCTCCAGAAGACTGTAATGTTCCAGTCAGGGATCCTAATATACCCATGCTGGGAAAACAACAAATTCCCCCCTTTAGGTTTTGTATTTTTTTTAACTTCAGCATGGAGGAAAAGTCCTTTTGTCAACTAGAGAAAGGCAGTGGATGAAAGGGAGAGGTGTGTAAAATATTTTCAAAGATGCTGATCACAAAAGCAAATTTCCGTTCCTATCAAAACTGTTGATGGGATTTCCAAAGTGAGAAATGAGTTGGCCAGAGCTCCAAATAGCCCCAGACCACAGTAGAAAGAGACCAGTGCATTGCCTTCACCTCTGGGCAAAGCTCTCCGGTTCTGGTGTGGCCTACCAAAATAAAGACCAAAGGGAGAGGAACACTGTCAGTGAGAGCCAGGTTTCCCTGACAAAGATCCCAAAACCAGAGTTTGCAGAAGTAGACATATTCCAAACACTTACTGTTAATGAGAGAGTGTAACAGGGATTGTTCTGGCAAGGTTCAGTGAGTATCAGTGCCAGATCCAACTATTCGTTCTTTTGTTCCAGTCCTTCAAGTATAACTACAACCACTGCCTTAGAACTTGCCTGTGGCAGAAAGTTTGGAAGGATGGCCAATGGAGAAGGCAAGACAATCAGATAAAGCTATCTAAATTACCCTGTATTCATAACGGTACTGCTCCAATACCATTGACATCAGGTATCAAAACATAAGTATTGCAGGTTATGCAGTGCCCTGAAACTATTGTTTCTGGATAGATGTAGGAGTTGGCATAGTTCAGTATGATCTCAGCAAAACAAGATGTGTTACATTACTGCAACAAGGTAGTAGTGATGTGATATAGAGTTGAATGTGAATCTTAGACTTGATAGCTTTGAATAAAATGCTAGTCCAGTTTCTAGCACTGGCATTGAAAAAGCAGCAACAACACAGAGAAATTGAGAAATTATTCCATTGATGAGGAAAATAACAAGAGATGGAATTCAGTCTGTTTATTGTAATGACAGCTACAAAGTGCTTTTAATAAAATATGCATGGACTTTCAGAAGGAAAAATTTGGAGCATGTAAGGGTTACTAATCAGTAAGACAAGTGCAAGAGGTGAACAAATCCAGGATAGAAATGAAACACTGTCGGGTTTTTTTTAAATGAGAGAAAACTTAAATGTCCTAGGGAAATAAATTTTAAAAAATGAAGAAAAACAAAAAAAAGAACAGCTAGAGAAATTATGAATTCTTTACCTTTTTCTAGCTTCAACGTAAGACTTAAAAACAGTTACTGTGATACAAGAACAAAAATTGAAATTATTTTCCATGTAATACTGCAATTACCTGATAACAGCAGCCTGTTCAATACTTACTAGTGAAAAAAAATTAGCAACTAAGGCAAAGATTATCTAGGTTGAACACTTGCAAAAGGTAGCTAGTGGGATCATCTAGTGTATATTGGGCACATTGGGCACATTGGGAGATTGCTGGATGCCTTGCACTGAGACATTTTAGGATCAAGGTGGGTGTTACAAGGATTTGTCTTTCTTCTTCGTATGAGGAGACCCGCCACTGAGTTGTCAACAGTACTTCCTATGTGTGTATTTTAATAAATGTAGGATGAGATGAAGTACTTGTTTTTCATTAAATAAAATTTGGCCTGGACAGGACTATCCAAATTTTGCTTGCCTGGCAATTTGTGGACATAACTTGCCTTGCTCTCTTCCTCTCACAGGTTTATTCCTGAGGCTTGGTCCACCTGTAGTGTCACCTGCGGAGTAGGCAGCCAGGTGCGACTTGTGAAGTGTCAAGTGCTCCTCTCTTTCTCTCAGTCTGTGGCTGATCTGCCCATCGATGAATGTGAAGGTCCCAAACCTGTGTCTCAGAGAGCCTGTTACAGTGGTCCCTGCAGTGGGGAGGCAGCTGAATACACCCCAGAGGAGACTCAGCTTTTGTATGGCAGCTTGCAGGAGCTGGATGAGCTCTATGACTGGGAATACGAAGGCTTTACAGAGTGCTCAGAGTCCTGTGGAGGAGGTAAGTGCAAAATGTTTCTGTGCTGGATTTGCTGTCCCTCTTCAAGTGTGTGCTTGGCAGTTAATACCCATAGACATGCTGGTTTGCTGTGGCTAGTTAGAATCATGGAATCATTTAGAAAGGAAAAGAAAACTTTAAGATTGTTTAGTCCAAACATATTTGAAAAGGCATGGATAAGAAATGTAAAAAATTCCATGTGCACGACGTATTTTAGCCCAGGACGTATGGATCTGTGCTCAGACTGTCACTAAGAGTGGTCAGTGTATCATATATTTGTTTCCTTTATCAGCTGATCACCCAAGGGCAATTACCAAAGGCGGCTAAATTTTAAAGGAGTCTGGTGATGCATGCTAACAATCACATATCATTTTTAGTTATCTCTTGGTTTTCTCTGTGCAAGCAAAAACATGTGGAAGTAAATTGTCCTCCCATAGCAGATGAAATAAATGATGGATATTTTAAGGGCTCAGTTGTTCCTATCAATAAGTGACATCAGCTCCAATCCCAGTGCAAAAGAATACTTAGGGCAAAATGGCACTAATGGTGTGGTTGTCTAAAACGAGCAGGCTTGGCAATTGTAGTTTCTCAAAGTTAATCAAGTTCGCAGTTTGCACGTAGTGCAGACTATTAACACACATCTCCAATATCCTTTTTTCCCCATCATTTTCTCTAACTAGTTCTGAGAAATACTTCCACTCCAGTATTTTTTTTAATTAAACCTAGATTTTTCCAGCGCTCCTCTTTTTACTTTACAGCTTTCAGGCGATTTAAGAAAAGATTACCATAGATAAATACAAAATATATACTGTAGAACTGGAAACAACTCAGCATTTTATGAGTTCATAATCTGTACAGATTCACAGATAATCAGTTACAATCTTGAAAACCACAATTAGTAGAAAATAATGCAAAGGTTTTCTGTGCTTACTTTTCCCTTGCTGATGGTAGTCAGTGTTTGGAGCTGTTCACAGTTATCAGACCATTGACACTTTTGCTTTGTTTCCTACCAAAAAAAAGTGACACTAGTGCATGCTAAGTGGTGACAAACACTGATTTTATAGGAGTGTATGTCCTTTGTTGAGGTTACTGGCAAGCAGTTACAATTTATCCCACTTTTACTGTGACTACCAAAACCTGAAAAGTTCCTAGAAATATCCTCTTGAAGTAATTTCTAGACTATAGAGCTTATGCATGTATTTTTCAAATGTAACTCACAGAGACTGATGTGTGGGAGACATTTTTCTTTATAAATTTAATTTCTTTCAATTGTCAGCAAAACTTTTTAGCCAAGATTTCTTTTTGTCTGACATCAACTCCAAACTTTCCAGATTAGCAGGTGCTAAGTCAGATATTTTTGTAGCCATAGGTGCAAGACTGGTCAAACTAATTTTATTGGTTTTGGAGTCCTGAGAGAAGAAACTGGATAGATGCAGAAGTAACCTTTCACCTCCCAGAAGCAGCAACCAGAAGGAATGAGTTAGTCATTTAGTCTGCTGTTGGTGGTTTCATTTCCCAGAGCTGTCATCAAATATCATGGAACAATTATTCTATTCTGGTAGATATAAACACAGAAATTCTCATTTGATGGTATTTTGAAAGTGAACTTAAACTGCCTAGATTCACATCCCACCATTACACACTTTTTATACTGTGATTTCCTATTGAGAATTGATTTCTTTATTTTTTTTCAGGGAAAACAATTTTAAAGCAGCTTTTGTTCTGATAATATTGTGCAGTAAATAATGTTGTGAATTCAGTTACTTGGCAAATGAAATTCCTGAAGTTCATATACCTTTTTTAATTATCTCTGTGCTGTGGAACTTCTGATTTATGATCAAAAGTTTTTATATTTTCTAAGTGTTTAATGACCCATCCTGATTTAAAGCTTATAACCATTTGCCACATTGACCAATCAAAAATAGACAGACAGTCATTCTCATTATGCTGAAACACACACAGTTTGAGATTCAAGAGGAAGCTGAAGAAAGTGGTTCTGATCACATTTTTTACTGCTGGAGCAAGACAGATTTTTTTACTATTTGGTTTTCTTTGCTTCCTGGCACAAGGTATTAAAGCCAGAAACTGTCCATACACATTCTGGCAACCTTTTTCTTTTACATCTATGCTGTCTATGTCTTTGATATCTATACTGGACCTTTCAAAGATAAAAGGAAATTTTAATAGAGTAGAATGCTTGTAGTATGGACAAGAATTATTGGAATTGCAGAGATTACTTAGATGACAGAAATAAGCATGAGGAATGAACTCACTGGGAGGTTTAGGACTGGTTGGATACTGAAAACTGAAGAACAGTAGTATCAGAGTTTGGCTATATGAATTTGAGGAAATAAAACCATCAGCGTGAGAAAAGGAGAAAAGCTTACAATTCAAGACCTCATAGTCATCACTTTTTGATGGTCAGCGTTGAAACAGACAGTGGAAAAGTGTTAAATTGATAATAATTGGTCAAGGGCTTATTAGTGACACCCTTCAGAGAGGAGAAACAAGCTGTGGAAGTACACTCAATTTACAAAATTTTATCTGAGGAGAAGCACATACAGAAGGTGAGTGAGCTGTATGCCGAGCAAACAGAAACACATCAACCAGCACGTGGCAGGAATCAGTGGTTTCTTTCCATAGAATTTGGAAAAATACTGTCATGGTTTCCATACCTCTAGATCAGCAGTCCTTTTTTTCCTGGCTTCATCAAATTGGTCTTGATGTCAGGCCTGCACAGATGTTCCATGCAAAGTAGAGACCAATAATTTGAACACAGTGCCATTTCCCATCAGGTTGAGAACCACCTGTGTTCTTCAGCCAGGAGCATTCCATTCTGGAGAATCCATATGCCTGTGTTTGCTGAACACAATATGATAGCATGCTCAACATAAAAATGATTGAGCTAGAAAAATAATAAACATGACAGGGCAGTGAACATCTTGTTCATATATATGTTTCATTAGTTTATTTTCCTAGTTATAAATCACTACCATTTGTTCTATCCTTTCAATAAGCTTTCCTTTATACAATTTTTCTTAAGTCTTTTGGCAGATGACTTGAATAGCAAAACAGCTTGAAAATATAGAGCCACCTTGTAAAGAAGGAAATCCACAACAGTATTGGCTGACCAATTTTGATGTTGGTGTCCATGTCCAAAACTGTCAAATTTCTTTCTTTTCTTCAGTACCTCAGATACGGCAAACACACTGCATAGCCTTGTGTCATAGCCATGACCTTAATAGGCTTACACGCATTGCAGCCAAAAAAAATGGTTAACATGCCTCTTTGCTGTGGGCCTCAGCTTACACTGAGGTTGAGAAGAATGAATCTGTGAATAATGTCAGGAATACAGGAACTATGATCAGCTACAGCACTTTGGTCCTGATGAATGATATGAAATCATTTTTTGCCTAATGACATGTGCTCTGGCAATAGAAACAGCAAAAGATATTGTTATCTCTGGGACACTGTTTTTGCAGGTCTTCAAGGTCTTACAACACTTTGTTTTGGTTTGGGTTTTTTTCCCTTCACATTAGTATCTTAAAAAATTTGTGAGATCTTTTGGAAAACTGTTGTTGTTTTTGAGACTGTGATGTAATTGTTAGGAGTTCAGTTATCTTTTCCTAACTCAGGAAGTAGGAATGAATGTAAAAAGCATACTTTCACTGTATTTGAACCACTGTGGATTAGATTCTCAGAAAGTTCAGGCCGATTATTATCCTCAGACCCCTCTCAGACCCCTTTTACCCATAGGGAAATAGATCCTTTCTCACCCAGTCTTCTTCCCTGTGGCATGTAATGTTGCAATCCATGATGTTCTAGCTTTCTAACCTTGTGATCCAAAACACCTGTAATACCCCTAGTCATAGGAAAAGTGAGAGTAACTGGTGTGCCGTAGACTACATAAGGAATTTGGATTTAACAAGGAATTTCTAAGTTAAAACATAATAACCAAATCTTCCAGTTTCTCTTAGTTCCAGCAGCTACCTATTCTTTCCCAGCTCTCTCTAACCCATTCTTTCCCAGCTCTCGGACACACTCTGCAGGTTTGCATCTTTACTTGAGGTGCAGGCCCATGGATGCAGAAGAGTAACTGACAAGAGCTGAATTGTCTGACCATGTTTTACTTTGCATTTGCATGTGTAGCAGTCATACTGTTGGTTAAAACATAGCATATGAAAGCCATGGCCATCTCCACACCTTAGCCTGCTTGGTCTGAAAAATAAAGTGCCCAATTCCACTCATTGGGGAAAAAATGAGAGTAGCGGACAATTTTCTGTCCAGGCAGGTGGGCAGTGAATGAACCCAGGGACTGTTCACTGCAACTGAGAAACCTTTCAGAGAGGGTGAAAGGAATGACAAGTCTACAGCTGGGGCTGCAGCCCAGAGGTGCCAGCCTAAGGCTGGGTGTGACCACAGGCTGCAGCCCTGCTGGCCCTCTTCGGCCCACCTCTGACATTGGCTGCCCCTGCAGGTACGGAGAGCTGGCTGTGACCATTATTTGTTGTGTGCAGGTGTCCAGGAGGCTGTGGTGACCTGTCTGAACAAACAAACTAGGGAGATTGCAGACGAGACACTGTGTGTTAGCAGCCGTCGTCCTCCACAGCTGCTGAAGGCCTGTAGCCTGGACCCCTGCCCCCCAAGGTAGGCATAATTCTAAGTGACCCCAAATTCTATTGCCTTTCTGTCTGGAGACACGCACTGCCTCAAGCATGCTTTCCTTTGACTGCAGGGGCTTACAGCCTCTTCCTGCCACAGTCCTATTGACCAGGAAGTACAAAGCAGCAGTAAGACCAAAGGGCAAACCTCAGACTGCTTGCCTATTCAACTCCTTCAAGTAGACAATATATGGATTGGCTTAACTTTACCCAGAGTTTTGTCAAGTTTAAAGAGACTTCTCCAACCTCCCCTCTCAGGAAAGGTTTTGCAGAACCTGCTCGTCCCTAGCATCAGGCAGTCTCCACAATCATGACCCTAAAAACAGCAGATCTTTCTCTGCAGAGATGCACATCTGCACCCTCGACAACAGAAAATAGCTGTTACGACATTCTTGTGGTTTATTTAAACAGGACCTGTCAAGTCTTTAAGACATACTGTATACATATTGTCTTTTTTCCCAATTGTACACAGGTGCATTTACTCCATTGTGACACTGCAGCAGATTTTAAATACATTGATGTATAATTTTAAGCTATTTAAAGCACTCAGTGCTGTCCAGGTGGTAGATATGCCTTAGAGTGTGTATTGGTAGGCGTATGTATGATTTATAAGACAACAGGCTACAGAGAGGTATATCGTTATGAATAATAGTGGATTTGGGATATGCAGAGAAAATTCACATTAAAAGTCAAAGACGGCCAGCATGAAATAACAATAAGGACATAAATAATGGTTTGGTTGGTAATCAGGATTTTGAATTTGTGACACGCAGAGACAAATAGGTTGAAATTTCTTTACCAAAGCATTACAAGTATTGCTTATGAGGATACTGCAACCCTGACTTTGTTAAATTGTCTTTATTGCTGGAAACAACACATAAATGTTGTATAAATGTTTGAAAATAACTTTGTAGTTGGAACTCTTGTGGTAATCAATAGGTAGAAGCATCACTGCAGCTGAGAGTGTGTGGTAGAAGACTGATCAACCACCAATTCTGACATGAAAAAATAAGTACTCAGTAGTTAAGAAAAAACAAAACACACTCATGTAGGCCAGTATTTATGTGACTTTTGTTACAAAAGTAATGTGAGTTATTGCATGAATACTTCTTGAATTAATCTGTGTGGTTATCCATAGCACTGTGGTAACCTTGCTACCAGAGTGGAGCTAGTTTAAAGCAGCCATAGGTATGCATTTCCCTCCATGAATTACAAGATGATCATACTGCAGGTGAGAATCAGCCTGTGAAGCAGAGGTAAAAGGGGATTGGTGCAGAGGGGGAAGACTAAGCAGCTTTAATCCACCCCTAGGGCTGCAGCTGAGAAGAGGGGAAGTGACTTTCTCCCCTGTATATACAACTTCTGTCCTGAAGCCCCTTCAGTCTGGAGGAAATTGCCTGTCTACAGAGATTTAAGTGGCCCAGGATGAAGAACACCTTGTATTCTGCAAAAGGGTTCCACTGGTCAGAGCAAGTAGGCCTGCAGACTGCAGGCAGCGTGGCTAATGGAAAGAGAGGCAACAAGGCAAGTTGATGTGTCTCCCAGGCACGCTGTGATGGGATAATTACCTTATTTCCTTCAAGTTTCTGAAGTGCTACACCTACCACTGTCACTGTATTAAATACAGTGGTATATTAATGAAACAGATAGTGTATAAAGATTTTTGCTTTATAACCATTATTTACAGCAGCTTTAATACTTTTAAAAAATGGAAAAAAATAAAGGATTGTTAATTTAAATTAGGATTTCCTCCTTGTTTAAATCATAAGATACTTCAGAATTCTAATTCAAGAAATTTTGACCCGGGAGTCTGATGGAAATTTAGGCTAAAATTGTGTCCTTATGAATGCTAATGAAGGCATTTCTACCCACTGACAAGTCCAAAAATTATAATACACTGTGGCTGTGAACTTAGATCTCTTTTACAGGAGTTTCCAAAATCTGTGAACCATTGATACTTCCCAGAGCTCTTGCTGATGACTTATAGAGAGAGCTGGCTGATCTCGTAGTGTTGGCTCCTCTCTCTTTTTTCCAGCTGCTTAAGTGCGTTAACAGAAGCTAAAATTATAAAAACCACTTTTCTAAAATATTCTTGATGTGTAAGTGACTGCTGGAGCACGCAGTTGATGTGGGCAGAGGAGGCATTCCCCTGAAAAGGCAGCTGAGATGGTAATTAATGTCTTGGTAGGCAAGGAAATATTGTCTGCAGCAAGAAGAAAAGGCTGAGAAGTCTTGCCCGAGAGAATGAAATTCTCTCCTGACATATTTAGAGAAATTATTCCAGTGACATTTCTTGAACCGAAACATCCCAGCATGTTTAGAATTTAATGCTTATGTCTAAAATTTAGTACAGTCAAAGATCTTGCTTAGCTCAAGTCAGAGAACATTTCAATGTTAGAACTTCAAAGCTCCATGTTGCTTCTGCTACAGGCATTTTTGGTTACATGTGAGGCTACTCTGTAGCCTCTCAGAGAGTTAGTCGTGTAAACAATCATTTTAGCTCTTTTACTATAGACAGGAAAAAGCACTGAACTACAGAATCTCATCAGCCTTTCTGGAGGGTCAGAAGGCATGGACCTCAAGAAAGATATTGTAGAAGTAGTAGGTGAAAAGTAATTTCGTTCTGGTTTTGATCATCTTTTATCTTTTGGACATTTTAGAAGAATGATACTAAAAGGATCTGCACTGTTACTGTTCATTTTGCTCCTTACTGAAAATAGATGTGGACAGACTAGAAAACTTCAATACTCACTTAATACTTGAAATTAATCTATGGTATCATCAACCTTTTCAATCCCTAACTGCCCTGGTCTGTCTTGGAACAGAATATGGTAAAAGGTAGAATATATTGGCAATATACTTCACATTTATGAAAACACTGAGAGGTGATGGTGCTTGTACAGCAGCTGAGAATGCTTTGAAATTTTCTTTGAAATTCTGGCTTAATATCTTAGCACTTGCTATTCTGAGTACATGGAAGAGAGACAAAAACTAAACCACAGAAATCTGTCTTCAGATATTCACAGCTGTATGGAGTCAGAAAAATCTCATACTTAAAATTCTTACAGAAGAGAGAATAAGAATCAGGAAAAGCTGCACACAAAAAATTGGAAGATTTCCTCCATATTCGAATCCAAACTGAGTCTCCTGGGGTTTCATATTTTGTTGAGAGTTTTTTGCTTATTGCTTCAAGAACAATAGCAGAAAAAAAGTCCAGCCCCTTTTCTCCTGGAAAACAGTGCAACAAAATTTCCTGGTTTGAACTGAACTAAGAAAATGGGAAACACTGCAGAGCTGATTGCTAAGTTGGGAGCTAGTAACTGACTTTCAGCACAATAGCTACAGAGTAAAATTTGTTACCATTAACTTGGTATGCCCTTGTTTAATATTTCTAGAAAAAGGGTATAGTTAGTTTTGAAGTACTAGGAGAGCCAGCATACTTTCTACAGGAATGAAGACTATGACCATTTTAATTCAGTAATTCGGTTACTTTATTTGTGTCAGTCAAGCTGTATCACTCACGGAACTACGTAGCAATAATTGAGCAGAGCACGATCTTCCAGAAGTAAGCTCAGAATAGCTGTTCAACATCTAGAAGTTTCTTCTCTAAGTGAAGAAAGCAAAAGGGAAGATCACTTAGTTTTGCTAATTGCTGTGTTTGTATTCTAAATTACCAAAAAAACAATTAGAAGAATGCTGTGTCAATGTTGGCTCTGCTGTTTTCAACAACAAAATGACTCACATTCAAAATGTGTCTTTTCTTCAGCCTCCACAGCTGGAATTACAGAGGCAGTCATCATCTAATCAGATATAATTGCTCTTGTTTATAAGAGCAACAGCATGAGCACCTCATGGTGAGCCAACAAGATCTGCTAAAGGGGTGAAAGAGAATGTTGTAACTGTGTCATTAATTATAACTGCTCAATAATTTGGTCAATGCACGTTCAAAAGATTTGGTAAACGTATATGGAGTAGTGAAGAGAGAAGCAAAGCAATGAAAACCAGATGGCTGAAAATGGAGGAAATTACAGGCAATTTCTATAGCTTTGTTCATGAATATTTTCAAAACTGAACTTTTATTTCTGTACAACAAAGAACAGCTGAATTCCACAAAATGAAAGGAAAAAAAAAAAAAAGGAAGAAAAAGCAGACAGTTCTAGGAGTAGCACACAATTTCACCCCAGCACTCTCCCTTTACCACTTCAAGCCTCTGTGATTTGCAAGAAAAGATAGGAAACCATCTGAGTGGTTCTAATACCTGACCAAAAAAGGTAAACATTTGCCTGAGTTAGTCTGGGCTCTACCTCATTGCATAGTTGGGTGTTTTTCTCTTTCTTTTTTTCTGTGTCAGCTTGATTTGTGTTTGTGTGATGAATCACCTGTTATTTTTTTAATGTTTATTTGGTGAATGTGGTATTGTCATCTGTTTTGCTCTATTTCCTAGCTAAAGTCAAACTACAAAGGATAAAAAAATCAACATGTTTTTCAATGCATTAGATTTGTGATAGGTCAAACTTAGTGTAAGACATGCTCCCATCAAGAGTCTGAAATTAATTCAATATGTGTGAAAGGGCCAGAGCTTTCTCTAATCCATTAAAGGTGACCTCTGTGTGGAAGCGTGTCAATGCAGATGTGTTTTGTATTGGTGGGGTGAAATATTAGAGCATCTCTATCTAATTCATGAAAAAGGTTAAAAGATCTGCAAGTCATTGTGTCTACAGATGTTGCACTGTAGCATTACTGGCAGGGGGTACCATTTCTTGTTATGTTGCAGTTTGGGGTTTTTTTTTTGGAGTCGTAAGTTAGAATTAGCATTAATGAGGCAGAGATGGTGTTACTGCCTCTTTGTGACACAGACAAGTTTTTCAAATCCTCACAAACAACTGATGTATTTTTTAAATGGGATGCATTTAAGTCTTTTTTTAGCTGCATTGAGAATGTCTTTGAGAGCCTCTTAAGATGTAGCCCACAGAGCCTTCTGGGATCACGTACCACAGCTTGAAGTAGTGGTGGAAGATGTTGGAGAATCAGACATTGGAAGGAAGATGCTGTCACACAGGGCAGATTCACCCTTATTTGAAGCCTTTAGTTTGTTAAACATCTTAGACAGAAGTCGTGGACTTGGCGAGGGAGTCATAAGGTCATTTATTGCCCAGGTTTACTATGCTAAAGACAGGCCTGTACTGGGACAGCTAACCAAGCTGCCCTCCCTAGGTGGCCCTGTTATGCTCTTACCTGTTTTACCTACATGCCTACCCCCACTACTGTCATCCCATCCTGGCCTTGAAACATATTAATCTGTGACCGAAAAACATTTCTCTTCCCTCCACTTTTCTATAATATAATCTCCTGCTTTGCACCCTTTCCAGCTCTCAAGAGGTTGTCCAAGATGTGTCTGACAGCCTGCCCTTCCCCTTTCTCTCTGGTTGTGCTGCCTGTGGTGGGGCAGTAACTGCATGCTCCTCAGTGTCCCTTACTCAACTGCAGTTACAGTGAAGTCCCCAAGGAGACCCTTTTCAGCCATTTGTGTCGCATCAAAATGTGAAGCGAAGCAACTTGCAAGTTCAGAGGGTCGGAGGAGCAGCTCCAGAGCCTCCATCACACGCTGCCTCCAGCTCTTCGAGTTTTGAAATTTTAGAGGTCTTCCCCAGCCATTTTTCTTTTTTAAATAATATGATGGTTCCTTCATTAGATAGGATTACATTAATAGGCATTTTCCTTCATTTCAGCTTGTATTCCCATCAGACTTCTATCTTCATAAAATATTAGAGTGCAATTCCAATTTTTTTTTTTTAAGTAACTTATACCATATATCCTTCTTACTTGGAGGGATAAATCACACTTCTTGTTCAGAACACTAGATACCTAGATAGATTACTTTCCTCTACACAGATCTCCAGTTCACATATTTCTCCAAGTTAGTACATGCTTGTATTGAAACAATCTTGCCATGCCCTAGTACAGTTTTGTTGTAGCTTGGTTTATGATGAGTATTAGCTTTAATTCATGCTAGGGACTTACTGAGTTCCTCTGTGGAGTAAAACTACTCCTCTTTTTTTCCTGATATAGTCAGTTTCCTGGGTTTAGTCACCTTCGTACAGTCTACTTCTCCCCACCTTTCTCTTCACTTATGCCAGAATTGAGGATTCACTGCCACTTGATATTTTTTGGTATTTTGAGCAAATACTTTCTCACTCCAGTGTTTCACATGTTAGCTTCTACTCCTCATTTTTTTCTCAAAATTTATTCTCAATCTTCTTGAGTATTAATTTACTGCCTCAACAGCAGGATTTCATTACCCAAAAAAGCTTTCCCAACAGCAGCAAAAAAAGCACATCTTTCCTTTTGTGCTAAATATGTAGTTAAGTCAAATGTTTTGTAGCATAATGACCAGGATTAACTTTTTCACTTCAGCATAAACATATGGAACAAGCTACAGGGTCCTTTAAATCGTTGGTTTCACTATGCATCTTCACTTCCTTTAAAAAGGGGTGAAATGAACAGCACAATTATATCTTCCACTTACAGGATTGCTGAAGTAACTTGTAAGAGTAGTCTGAGGAATACCCAATACTTTCGAACCCATATACCTTCATGGATGAAAAAATGAGATATGTAAAAAAATTAAAATATGGCCCTGATTCCTGAAAATACACTGTGCAGTTCTGTAACAGTGTTACTCATCAGAAAGATTCACACATGAAATAAATGGAGAAGGTGCCCTAACTTCCATTCAGTTTGGAGTGAATTAAGTACCTATTAAAGGAGTCAGGCTGATTAAACAAAGAATTCTCTATCTGCCAAGTAGGCCTGTCACATCTCCAGAAGCACGGCAAGACCTATTTGTGTCCATGAAAATTTCCATCTTCAATGTGCAACTACCCATTAGAATTGTGACTAAGCTGATGTATTGTATACTCTAACCAGCTGTTAGTAGGTCTTAGTCATTCACAGCCTTGGGAGACACTTGAAGCACTCACAGAGAGGTCTGTGTCTCTAATTACCACCCAATGGATTCCACGGAGTTGTATTATTGTAACTATACTGGATGGAAGTTTGTTTGTTTACTTATAATGCTTACATTGTTCTGGTCTGAACAAAGATTTTTGGGTACATCAGATAAGTTCATTCCCCTTCCCACAAGGAAGGAAACTGTATTGTCTAAAGTCATTCTTTTCTCCAAGATCTAAGAAGCCAGTTTCTCACTTAGGAGAATTTGGAGAAGTACTTTAGGTTGCCATTCTCTAGTACGTGGATTCTGCGCACAAACCTATGTTGATAATAGCAGTTAGGATGGAGATACGAAGTGTTTTAATCCCTTTAAGCTTGCCTATGTACATCATAGCTTTTATGATACCATCACTTTGAATATAATTTCTCCTTCCATTGACTCAGAATCACTTGATACTTTCATGAATCTGATTACTTTAACATCGTTGTTTTGGGGTTTTTTGGGTATAATGAGAGTTTAGAGCCTTCCCACTCTATGTGAGGAGCACCTGCATGTTTGGGTCTCTAAATGTCAGTGTGAAAAAAACCATCTTTTAATAGAGAAGAGTGAGTGAGCTACTAAATATATTATTGGTCACAGTTTCAGGATCTCAAAATATAAAGTAAAAAGAATAGAATCATCAAATGGATTCGGAAGGACCTTAAAGATCATCTAAATCCAACACCCCTGCCATGGGCAGGGACATCTTCCACTAGACCAGGTTGCTCAGGGTCCCATCCAACCTGGTCTTGAGCACCTCCAGGGATGGGTCATCTACAGCTTCTCTGGGAAACCTGTGCTAGTGTCTCACCACCCCCACAGGAATTAAATTCTTCCTAATACCTAATCTAAATCTACTCTCAGTTTGAAGCCATCCCCCCTTGTCCTGTCAGTGGATGCTCTTGTGAAACAGTCTCTCCATCTTTCTTGTAGGCTCCCTTCAGGTACTGGAAGGCTGCAACTGGGTCACCCTAAAGCCTTCTCTTCTCCAGGCTGAGAAATGCCAATTCTCTCAGTCTTTCCTCGTAGGAGAAGTGCTTCATTCAACTTGGTGGCCTCCTCTGGACTCTCTCCAACAGGTCCATGTCCCCCCTGTGCAGGGGACCCCAGAGCTGGATGCAGCACTGCAGGTGGGGTCTCACCAGAGCAGAGCAGAGGGGCAGAATCCCCTCCCTGGCTCTGCTGCCCACGCTGCTTTGGATGCAGCCCAGGACATGTTTGGCTGTCTGGGCTCCAAGCAGACATTGCTGGATTGTGTCCAACCCCTCCTCCACCAGCACCCCCAAGTCCTTCTGGGCAGGGCTGCTCTGATCTGTTCATCCCCCAGCCTGTGTTGACTCCAGGGATTGCCCTGACCCAGGTGCAGCACCTTGCACTTGGTCTTGTTAAACTGCATGAGATTCCCATGGACCCACATTTTGATCCTTTCCAGGTCCCTCAATATAAACATAAAATATAAATATAAAATTCAATGTAAAATACTTGATCTGGATACACCCTTGGAACAAAATTCTTGTACTGCCTTATTTAACAGTATGGTGCAAGAAGGGCATTGAAGGGACCTCAAGGCAGAACATAAGGGAACGTAAGCAGACATTGTGAGTTTCCTGAGTTCAAGCACAATACCATATAATGATATATTCTTAAGTTCTACTGTTCTGCCTTCCCCCTGCTAAAAAAACTAGAGAAACACTGTGTGTGCCTGATTTTGAGAGACAGTCTGTTTGTATCTTCTGCCCTGGTGAAATAGTTCAGGAACAGTTCATCCTGTTGAAAATATTATCCCTGTAATGCTGCCAGCCGGGTCAGCAAGAAGCTCATGTTATCTGCTGTTTTTGTTGCAGTACTGCTCATAAAACTTGGAGTTTTGCTAGAGAATTAGTGAAACCCACTCACTGTTATCTGAACACTCCTTCATTCATGAATATGCTTGCTTTGTCCATTCAATCTAGTGACATCTTCTTTGCTTCTTTCCTGCACTTATCATTTCAGCAAAGGCTTCTTTAGATTTAGGAGAGTCTTGTTACTGTGTGGAACAAAATCACATTGTTCATGCCTATTGATCTTAGAATTTGTGAAGTCAGGCTTTTTGTATATTATTTCTGTGTCATCTACATCCATTTTCAACTATATAATTTTTAAAAAGCTTAGTTTAGAAGGAATTTCAGATTATGTAAGTTGATTGCACATCTTTCTCACCTGCTGAGCTTTTTCTTTCTTTGTCTTCTGGTGTCTGTAAGCTTGTTGATGTCTCCTTCAGAAACAGCTGTGTTTTTTTAATATTTTCCATATGGCATAAAGGTAGGTCTAAAGAAAAGGTGTTGGCCTATGACATAGTCCTGCATAGAAAGCACCAGTGTGAAAAGAGCTAGGGAGTCTTCAACATAAAGCAGCTCTGTCATGGGCAGTAGGGTGTTAAACTGTCTGTTGTGTTTTAAGCCCAGGTGGCAGCTAAGCACCACAAAGCTTTTTGCTCACCCCCTCACACCTCAGTGGAATGTGAAGGAGAATCAAAACTAAAACTTGTATGTTGGGAGAAGAAGGGTTTGATTATTGAAACATAAATAACATACAATAATTATAGTAGATAATAATGAGAATGATGACAATGAGAATGATAATAAGAGGGGAAGAAAAAGAAACAAGGAATAACAGAGATGCACAATACTCTTGCTCACCTTCTGACCAATGCCAGACCCCATCTCTGCACCCCAGTCAGCCCCCTTTACAGGTAACTTCTCCAGTTTACATACATTCTACAGTGTCCAGTATCCATTTGGCAACTTTGGGCCATCTGTCCTGGCTATGCTCCTTCACAGTTTATTTTCTGATCCTCCTCACTGGCAGAGCATGAGACATAAAGAACGTCTTTAACTTAGTATAAACACTATTTAGCAACAAACAAAATATCTGTGTGTTATCAACATTATTCTCACACTGAATCTGACCAGCTATAGAGAAGAAATTTACCTGAGCAGAAGCAAGGACATTGTTCCTTTGCTTCTTTGCAAAAGAATCATGTAGACTGATGTGCAAAATTTAGTTCATAAATTAGTGGTTCTTGTGTTTCTGCATTGCTTCACTGTAGGTTTAGGGCAAGATACATTAGCTCAAACTCACCCTGCTGTAGTTCCCAAGGTGTGTGTTTGCTCCATGGACTCCTCATTCAGTTTTTGCCATCTGCCGTTACAAGTACAGCTTGTGCAATTTGTGTTCTAGTCCTCAAACCTCCATATATTATTTCTTAACCAGCTTTTCGCCTTTACACTGATTACCCTTTTCCTTAACTGTTAACTTTTTCATTCTTGAAAGGCCTACCACGGATCTGTTTTCGTTGTATCTCACATAATGTATTGAACAACATCCTTATAAGAAGTTTCTGCTTTAAGCATAAGCCCAAATCTTAACTGGTATTCATTTATCTTTTCAAATCTAATCTGGTCTGTGTAGTTACATTAAAGATAGCCATTGCTATCAATTATCTCAATGCTGCAGTTATCATCCAGAACAAAAGTCTTGTGTGAGGCACTTTTCAGTAGTCAGTACGTCTGCTAATCCCTCGAACAAATTCTCTGCCAAACCAGTTCGCTTACCTGAAGCTGCCTTTTCATGTACCTGTGTGGTTTGTGCTATCTGTATCTGCAAAAGTCCCCTGAAAGGCCCACTGCACAACCTCCCACTGTTCAGAATGTTGACAGAGGAACACAAACTCTCTTTTCTGTCCTGCCTGAATAGTTGATGTTCTCTGTCTCCGACTCCAGGGAAAGCAAGACTTTTTGTAAGTGCAGAACATCATAAATATTGCTTGAAGCCTGTCAGAAGGTTCCTCTAGCAATCAGAACTGTCAGTTGTAGAGTTGCTGCATATTCTATTTACCCTCTGTACTTCTCAGACTTTTGAGTTCTTTCTCTGTGTTCCTCTGTTTGGCTCTGTTATGTAAATACTGGCTCCCTGCCACATTCATCTATTATGAGCTGCAATGTTAATTGATATCAATAAGTTTACAGAATGCAGGCCACTTCTGTCACCTGACAGAGAACTTTCACTGAGCCTGTGATCTGCTTACATGTGTTGTCTGCATATCTTTAATGGACTTCCTTCACTTGTAAGGAAGATACTTTTTGAAGAAAGCACCTCATTCTCCCTTGTGCACAACAGCCCCCTGAAACCTTTCCTGTTCAGCTCCCTTTTCACAGTGGTGATACTGTACGATGGATTTTGTCTGATAGGCTGGTACAGAACAACTCTAAGTATGAATTGTTTTTCTGGTTTTGCTAGTGATGATTTAAAAGTACTTTGCAATTTCATTTTTTATTTTTTAATGGGTATTAATTTTTTCAGAGCTTAGTTAAATCTCGCTTTTATTCTAAGATGTGTGTATATTCTATGTGTATCTGTAATGTTCGCTCTACTACTAATTGAACCATAGCAGTAGGGAGATCACTTCCTAGAGAACTCAGATCTGTGTTTAAACACCAGGGTTGAGGTCTTTGCTCTCATTCTTCATTTCAAAGGAGCAGTCACATTTTACTGTGAGTGATTTAACATCTGGATGAAAAACCACTTGTAGTTGAATTCTTGGCTTTTGTGCCGCTTTCTTTGAGACTTCTTTGATTATAAAGTCAAGAACGTCTTGGGAGTTCTCATCTTAATCCTGTAGCTTCACTGCAAGAAAGTATGCTACCCAAACAGAATGGACAGTATCTTTTCCTGCTGTTCAGAGCTTAAGATCACAGTCTGATATGGTATTTAATATGTGATACTGAGCATACTCAGCCAAAGATATATCTGTTAAATGAGCCTCAAGAAAGCCTTTCACACCTGTGAAACAGGAAACTTTACCACAAATGCTGCTCCAGGTTCATAAGGGAAAAGGAAGGGAGGAGATATATGGGCTGTGAGCAGACTTCTCAGTCTTCATGGCCAATAGGAGGATGCACTGGTTGACAGAGGACAAGAGGAAGCTTATATTGACATCATCTGTGATTTACTCATTCTGTTGTATGCACATATATACAGCTGCCTCACAGCCCTTGTGCACTGAGGAATGTCTTTATGCAGGCAGGTGTCAGCTGTTAAGTCAGATGCTTCCAGGCAAAACTTTCCCCCACATTGATGAATGTTTATTTTAGAAATAAGAAGAGTTCTTTTGTATCACTTTCATATGATTTAAGCACATAAAAATAACAATAATTTCACTTTTTTAGAACTAGTTTGGGAGGTCTTTGTCTAGAAAATTGTTTGCTTTTCCTGTGCAATATTCAATTGTCTTGACAGTGCTGGAAAGGACTCTGTCAGGATTAAACTACATCCCTAGATAATTTTCTTATAACACCTAACACCTTAGAATGATTTGGGGTTTACCATTCACATATGGTATACACAGGTTCCCTGTGCATATAGGAACTAATCCAGAGCTGTCGCCTACATAGCGCTTTGGCTCAAGACTACAAGTTCTACCTACATCATTTACTTTTTCCAGACTGATTATGGGGGTTGCAAGAGTGTTTTGTTCTGAAGGCTTGTAGCCCTGCTGGGGCAACAACTAATTCTAGCAGCTTGTCTTGCTATGAGTAGCTGCTTACTAGCCAGTGTCACTTTCTGGTCTCTCTAGCTAGCAGAAGTATTGTCTGAGCTCTAGTTCTTGTGGCAATGAGAGGGACATTTCAAAACTGAGATAACAGTGCATTATTGTCCCTGTTGTTATTCATGACATGACAATGCCTTGAGGCTCCTGTCAAGCCGAGACTCCCATTATGCTAGCTGATAGAGAAAGACAGAATAAGATAACATCCCTTCTGTAAGGTTACAACCTAAGCAGACAGCATGGACCAAGCTCAGGAAAAAGAAAAAACCCTCCAAAAATACGAACCACCACACAGAAGTATTGTTGTGATTTTGTGAATGTGAAGTTGAGACACAGGTGGGAGAACAGTATGCTCCATCTCAGTACTTGAGTCTTCCTTTGGACCCATACTCACAGGCTAGCCCATGTTTCAGCAGTTCTGGTCTCATTCACCTCTGGAGTTCAGCAAAGAGCCAGGAACCAAGATCCTGCTCTCTTGGTACTCTAGTTCTTCATCTGAATTGCTGGTGCTCAATATGATATTGATACCTTATTTTTCTATAGAGAGAGAGAGAGAGAAAGAAAGAAAGAAAGAAAGTTAGGTCATCTCAAATTAAAAATTAGATGTATAGAACTTTAAAGATTTACATGTTCGCGTCATGTGTTGGAACTTTTCTTAGCAGCCGGAAGATGATAACAAATGCCCAAGTTTAATTCAAAGACCACAGGAAAGATTTTTGTTAAGTATGTGAAGATAATTTCTCTATTACAAAGAGCATAGTTAAACTGTTTTTTGAGAGAATCTCTAACATTTTTAGATTTACATTAATTGTATGGAATAATTGTCCTGTGGCAGTAACCGGGTTTTTCAGATTGTTGAGCCTTTTTTGGCCATTGGAGTTTCAAAGTTGTTCTCTTTCTTTTATTCAGTGGAGCTGTGAGTATTTACATTTTAAAACCCACTGACCATGATAAATTGTGGAAACTGCTTGTTTACGTGGAATTAAGTATATGCTTAAGCATTGGTTAGATAAGCCTAATTTATTTAATGAGAATGTTGTAGAAAATTGCAGTTTATTATTGGTCCTTTAGCAATAGGAGAATGCTATTTCATAAAAGTAATTGTAATTCATAAAAGTAATTGTAGATTGCAAATTGTTAGTCTAATTCATAATATGAACTGGCTAATAAATTTCCTAACTGGTGTTTTTGTGTTCATAAAATCTGTCCATTGCTAATTCACTTAGTTTCTAGTTCCTGGAAATGCAAGAAACTCAGTGTTTCAGTTCACTGGGTTTTTTATTAAATTTTGTCTGTAGTTTTCAGACTACATCCTTAGCATTGTGTGTAAGAAAACCTAAAGAAAAACATTGTCTTGAGCAGTCAGATCTGGTAATTCTGAAACTACTTCAGAAACTACTGAGTCTTCATATCTTCGTATGCATTATATGTCCATATAGTTGACCAACTCTAAAAAAACTACTAAGATGTCCTTATGGAAGAAGGAAATCATTCATTTGGAAAGTTAAAAGTCTCTGTGATCAGTTTTGGTTTTAAAATTTTGATACTTGCAAGAAGTTGTATTTTTGGACCATCCTCTGCTCCCTATATTTCCAGTAGGAACTTGTTTTCTTCCATGTTCATTTGAAAAATGTTTATATATGTGTATTTTAATACATGTATCGCTGATAGACACATACTCATTTCAACACATCCAGCCCTATGAATTGGCTCTTTCCCCTGATGTTCCTCTTTGCTAGCCATCTCTAAATGTCTCAGTGGTTTTGAATTAATATAGTTTTTGTTCAATCAGTTCAAATATTCAATGTATTTTATGTATATCAGCAGAGTCACTTATATATATCCTGCAGAGGATGAAAACATTTTGAAATCTGTTTTATATTAAGTACAGTGGTTGAAATATTTTTAAAGTCTAGTTTTTGCTTACATACATAACCACTACTTAGATATTTAGGAGATGAGATCGACAACTGGTGAACTGATAGACCTAGAGCTAGGACAAGCCAGGGGTTTAGGAGCATAGCTGCACCAAAGTCCTACTGCATAATAAGACTGAAAATACGTTGTTTCTCTGTTACTGCATGTTAGTACAGCTTTGAGCAGTAGTGAAGGAGAAAGGAGAAGGGATAAAATGTATGTTTTGGACCAAAACTATACAATCCCTTCACCAGGCTCTGGAAAGTAATATGGGAAGTACCAAACAGATGACTTTCAGCTGTTGTATAAACCAGCAAGTATGCAGATTTTTCCTAAAGTCTATACCTTAACAGCAGCCACAGTCAGCTTACAAAGATAGCCATTCCACTGTGCAAGGTTCCTTTAGCTTGATTCTGTAACTACTGTATTCACCCTTTAAAGTGTAAGATTCTTGCCCACTTGAAATTGAATTCTGGTATTGACAGATGCATGTAGGACATTCTCTTTTGTATGCCATGTGCATTGGGAGAGTCAGTATGGCCAAAACACCCAGAAGAAGAAATAGAGGAATGCACAGCTAAGTACCACATGAAGTAAGACAGAATATACTTCAGTTAGCATCACATAACACTCTACAGTAAGGGCAAAAAAGCATTACTACAGAAAAGCAATATTATATATTTTTTAAAGATTAGTATCTCCAACAGTAGAAGTATTCTAGAAACTACGTGGTAAATTTAGTAGGATAATATTAGTTCAAGGTGTTGCACACTTTAGCTGTTATAAAATAATTCTACAGCCCTGTAATTCTATAAGATTATGACTGGTTTTCTCTGTGCTTCTTAGAACTTTTCATGTATATCATTTATGGATTCAGTTATTTGCACATCCCTACTCCACTTTACACGTGTGTGCTCTATTCTACATTCTTTACTTTCCATCTATAAAAGCCCGTAAAAGTCACTTGGGACTACAAAAGTACAAGGGTAAGATGTATTTGACCTCACAGTTCGTGAGTTCCTCTAAGGGATCTCCTCTTTAATGCAGCTGGAACGAATTGTGAACAAACTGATGTTAGTTACGGGTAGGGCAACAGATGCAACCTGCAACATTCAGAAATTTCAAACACTGGAAAAACAAATCCTTTCTCTTTGTGGAAACGCAGCATTTCTTTCTGGAAGAAGAAACAGACACCCTCTTCTGAAGAAGCCAAGATGTCCAAGGGGTTTATGTGGCTTGCTAGCCACTGAGATATGAACTGCCAACAGAAACATTTTGCACTTATACCAATAACAAACAAAATGTTGCTGGAGGCAACAGCCACTCCCAGCACTTGAAAAAAAAGAAACTCTGGCAACTAACCATGTATCAAAATAGATTCTGAAGGAATAAAATGCCTTCTTTTCACCACCTACTCAAATATCTTATTTCAGATTGTGCCAAAACTGAAGGGTAGATGATATCCACATTAATTCTAGCTAACAATTTCATGGGAAAAGCTGGGAAGATCTCTCCCCCCAGATCATTCATATGGAGAACATACTCCAGCTTAGCTTAACTGGCTGCCATATGTCACTCCTGTTCCACTGATAAACAGCTCCCAGTACATGTATCCAGATTAGTGTCCTTCAGTGTATTATGGTCTGGAAAATGAGAGCTCCTAACTCAGTGTGCAGGATGCATTTATTACTAGAAAGGGTTAAACAGATTGTTGTCATTGCTACTGACAGAACCAACAATATTGTCTAAAAGCAAACCACAGTGTCATTAGTGCTTACAGTAAGGGTCAGGATTTTTTAAAATCAGAGAATATCACCAGCAGACGGAGCACAGTAGGGGAGCAATGTGCCTTTCTTCCATCAGGATATCATATAGGGAGGAAAAAATTTCTTACGTGCTAGCTGTTTACATTTGTTAAAGGTGTTATTTGAAAGGGAGGAAACATGCTCAAAAACTAACTTTATAAAATAAAAAGATGTTAGAATTTTTCAGTGATTGTAGGGTAGCCCAATCTTAAATGGTTATTTGTGTAATGTGTTTGCTAACATGATGTGTTTTACATGCACGGAGCTATTTGCATTGACTGCAGATTTCAGAGTATCAGAGTGGTTTTTCTCTGCTTCTTCCACAAAATCTGCTTGATTCTGCTGACATGTTTCATAACTTTCCTTTATTATCTGCCTCCATCCTGTTTGGACCCTGAGGGTAACCTCCTTCATAATCACTCTCTTTAAGTTTCTGCCTGGATTTGCTTTCTTTTCTGTCTTTCAAAGATAGGTCCTCTGAGCCCTCATTTTCCTGAATTTTTAATTTACTCCTTCAGCAATCAGTTTCAATAATGTCATGCTGGAAAGGAAGCTACTCTTCAGATTTAGAAAACATGGCACTAACTGGCTTTCACAGTTTCATTTTGGATGTGGGAATATATCCAGGTCAGTGTAGAGTTTTGCATGAATTTGTTAGGGAGGCTATTTTTTTATATTTTCCTCCTGAATGTGGGACTGATTTTTTGTGTACACATTTCTGTATATCTCTGAAGTGCTTTCTAGTTGAGACATGGGTGGAAGGCCTAGTATTTTAAACAATTTTCTGTGTTTAGCTGACAGAATTAGGGATTGTGGTCAGTACAGCTCACATAGCAGAAACCTGGTTTTAAGGTGATGAACACTGAAATTCAGTTATCAACAATCCCTTTGATGCAGGATTTACATAGCTCGTTCAGAGAAGATCTACTTCAGTGACAGGTGTTCATCCAGGGGTTGAAGATGATCCCCTGCTCTCCCATAGCATCCTTACTACCTCCTATCTCAACAGCACAGAAAAGTCAGTCAGGAATACCAAAGCTGGATCTTCTGAAAGAAATTTGTGCTCAGCATTTCACTTTTACATTCCTTTGCTTAAACTTTTGTTAATATCTTCCTTTATTTTTTGTTTAAGATAGGGGGAGAAAACCAGCTAATTAAACCCACTCAGTCTTGAAATACCTTGTCCATGCTCCTACAGACAAAAAAACTCCTACTGTAGGACACAAAACACTTCCTGTGATATTGCAGGGATCCCAGAGACCTGCAGTCCAAGAGCTTCTGACAAGAGATGAAAATGCAGAACTGCAAATATTCATCTTAGCCAATCATTCATGCCCCAGCTACAAGAATGGCATTGATCAGAGAAGGAAAATTCCCTTACATTTACTGTTTCTTCATTCCATCTGTCATTATAATAAGAGAAAAATTGAGGTGAATTTATTCTGTGCTTAAGATTTTCTCTCCTGACCCCTTCACAGATGGGAGATCGGGAAATGGAGCTCTTGCAGTCTTACCTGTGGGGTTGGTTTGCAGACACGAGATGTCTTCTGTTCTCATCTACTATCAAGAGAGACCAACGAGACCGTGATTTTGGCAGATGAGTTGTGCTCCAAACCCAAGCCATCCCTTGTGCAAGCCTGTAATCGCTTTGACTGCCCACCTTCCTGGTATCCTACAGAATGGCAAGAGGTAAGAATTTCTGTGTAATCTCATTTTATGACTGCTAAAAGTAGTCATTGCGCACATTCCAGTGGTCAGAGGGCTGGAGCACCTCTCTTATGAAGACAGGCTGGAGAGCTGCAGCAGAGAGGGCTTGAGGGAGACCTTAGAGCAGCCTTACAGTTCATGAAGTGTGCTTGCAAGAAAGATGAAGTGGGACTTTTGACAGGGGCATGTAGCAAAAGGACAAAGAGTAAAGGATTTAAACTGAAAGAGGGTAGATTTAGTTTAAGTATTAGGAAGACATTTTTTGTGTGAGGGTAGTGAGGCACTGAAACAGGTTGTGCAGGGGAGATGTGGATGCCCCATTCCTGGAAGTGTTCAAGGCCCAATTGGATGTAGCTTTGAGCAACCTGGTCTAATGGAAG
>VWZW01004069.1:214761-225749 GCA_013397115.1 Edolisoma coerulescens
GAGGGGGGATGGGGTGGGGTGGAACTAGGAGAACTTTAAGGTTACTTCCAACACAAACCGTTCTATGATTCCATGATTTTCCTTTAGCCCATCAAGAGGAATCATTAATCATTCTGACAAGCCATTAAAAAACTGCAAAGTGTGCATTTTTTGCTCCTGAAAAAATGCATCAACGTTTCCAGAGGTAAATAATGACTATAGCTATTTCTAATGCAAAGTTAGTGGAAAATCTTAACAGCTGGCTATAGATTTCAAACAAAAATATCTGGAATATGTTGGTCAACTGCAATGAGTGGACTTGGGTTAGCTGTGTCAAGGTTTCTAGGAATACTAAACAAGAAGGATTAAAGATAAAAGAGTCATTAAAGCATTTTGAGTATTTCATATATTCTCAAATAATAACTTAGTTTAGTAGAAGAAACATTCCTCATGCTTCAGATTAAGAAGTGTGTGTTACACACTTCCCTTTGGGAGATGGATGCCTTATTACACTAAAGATAAAAATTGCTGTCTACACAATGGGTCTGTACAAGGCTTTCCATCTTTAGAAAGCACCCTGAAATGAGTTAATTTGCTGACATCTGGTTGCAAATTAAAATACTTGCGTAATTCAAAAGACTTAATGATTTCTTCAGATGGCCGTAATACTGCACAGGAAGAAAGGATTCTACACTGGAGTCAAGACTAAAGGAAAAATTTGCTGTGTTGTGTAGGTGTAAGCAAAATGCCTGTTTAAATCTTCATTTTTGATGTGTGCAAGTCTTCATTCTATCCTATGTGAAAACTATGAGCATTTTGCATAGTGCTTACATATGCCTATTCAGTGTCTGTATATAAAATCCGGTCTTTACTTAAGAGCCAGGGAGATGTTAATGTACTCACCTAATGAAACTGGTACATCCATGAAGCTGGGAGAGCTTTGGATTTGGGCAAACAACCCAGAAAAAAAAAATTATGCCAGTCTGATGGTCTGTCAAAGCTAGGTAATGAGCCTACAGCTTTAGTCCTCTGTTTAAAACAATTCAGTGATATTTCATGCTTTGTCTACAGATATTCACACATACATATGTACTTAGCTGTACTTTTGAAAATTTCTAGACTATAGTCATAATAAATGTTATATTTGCAAATAGGAAATAGTATTCTACTAGCTCGTAATGTAATAACATAAGTCAAGCATTTCAAAATTAGGATATGCAAGACGGAGCACCTTTGCTTGTTTAAGTCCTATAATTGGCCACAGTCCTTACAGAAGGCAATTTTCTGTAAGTTTATGTGAACAATCAGAAGAGATATACATTATAGTATGAGGAAAAATTTATTTTCTGCTAACATTAGCAGAAAGCCATTAGCTGTAGGCCACACTAGAGCGATACCAAATTGTTTCTGCTAGACCTGTCTCCAAACAGATTTTTTCAAGATTGGAACATCTTCCTCAACTGTGTAAACATGTGTACTTCCACCTGTCTAAAGTAATTTTTCCAGCTATTCAAAGGCTCTCAAATGCTACCTCTTTGAAGGGCTTAGCAGATCTTAGTGAGGAGGAAGCTTGATTAAGTATAAAAGTTTTAACAACTAGGTTAATCAGAAATTGAAACAAACTGCTCAGTTCACACTTGTGGTAGCTGGTGTCTGCTCTGGGCTGAGAGAGAACCTGTGCTGTAATTCATTGCTACAGTTCAACAAAGGTCATGTTGTAGCTCTTCTGCCTTGCTTCCACAGACTTTTCAGGCTGGGCTCTGAATATTTCCAGTGCTTACCTTTCACCAGAGGAAAACAGCACAAAAAATGTGCTTCTCTCCTACTGTCTTCTGCTTCTCCTCAGATGAGTACCGTGCCAGAAAAAAAACTCTAATGCATCGAAATCAATTTCCATTCTCTCATTTTTTAAGGATGTCTGTGTTCCTTCTTTGCAACACCATCGTCTTCACAGGTATTTCCACCGTGTAGGAAAACCAGACCTTGCAGCTGAGTCTCACACAGGTTTCCCATCTGAAAACCTGCACCATGAGGCTTGTGCATTACACTTAGGGATTATTACAGCTGTTGGCTTCCGAGCTGTGGAAAGAAAAAAAACATTTGGAAAGGATGTGAGTGGCTGAGACGACTTCTAGAGCTGACCTGCAGTCATGCAGCAGAACTGCTGTGGATCCCTCCAGCAGAAGAAAACCTGAAGGATTTCTTTCCTTACATTAAAGGACCCACAACATTTCCCCTCTCCCCAGACTCCTGAGAGGATTCCCCCCACACAGGGAGATGAAGGGCCCTTCAGGAAAGTGCCTTCCTCACCCTCAGGAAGGTCCTTTAAAGCTTCACCAGCATGAAAGGGTAAAATCTGCTCACCACACAGCCTGGTTTCAATACATTTCTTTGGCCTCATCAGTGGAATATGTGGTGCTTTTCAGAGGACTCATTCATACTGGTTTAATGCAAACACACAAAAAAAAACCCAGAAGATTTAAACTGTAATGACCAGTGTTTTCTTTTCTAAGCCTTTTATGCTTGTAATGAAGGATTGTCTGAATTAAATGCCATTTGAAGCCCCAGTGATCCTGGCAGATAAACACACAATAATTATCCGTGTTGTAACATTACAAACAATTTTTAAAACATGTCTTTACATATTCCAGACTATTTATTTTTAAATAGTTCTGTGTCTTTTCTAAATGCATTAGGATCTTTATCATTTTCTGGAGCAAAGTGTATATATAAGCTTTCGTTTTTACAAGGCTCTATACAAATCTGTTCTGAATACCTGAAATGAGAGACATCCATTAGTAAATCTTCATCCAACTTTGTTTTATTATTGAATAAGTCTAAGTCCCAACATTCTTTATTTGCTCTTGAGTGCTATCTTTGCTCCAAAGATAATTAGAACAATGACTTGAAAACAAAGTCAGCGTGGGAAAACTGGTAATATTTTCTTATATTTTCCTAGTTATTTTTAGTCCATACCATAAAATGTCTCTTCTAAATCTTCAAGTGTCAGACATTAAAAAACGACTGAGACACCTTCTGAGAAAAAAAAATGTCAATCCTTTTGCAGGCACTTTATCTTACTATGGAGTCATAGCAGAGAATGCATTTTTGAGAGCAAGGAAAAAACCTGTATTGTTGTGCACCTTGAGTATAGAGCAGTGTAAAATTTAACCACATGGGAGACCATGGAAAGGGACCTGCAGGTCCTGGTCAATGGCAAGTTGAACATGAGTCAGCAGTGCCCTGGCAGCCAGGAGGGCCAACCCTGTCCTGGGGGGCATCAGGCACAGCATCGCCAGCCGGGCAAGGGAGGCGCTTGGAGCTCTGAGCTGGGGCAGCCTCACCTCGAGTGCTGGGGGCAGTTTTGGGTGCCACAGTATGAGAAAGACATTAAACTATTAGAGAGTGTCCAAAGAAGTTCCACAAAAATGGTGAAGGGCCTTGAGGGGAAGCCGTGTGAGGAGTGGCTGAGATCACTTGGTCTGTCCAGCCTGGAGGAGACTGAGGGGAGACCTCATTGCAGTCTGCAATTGCCTTGTGAGGGGAAGAGGAGGGGCAGGCACTGATCTCTTCTCTGTGGTGATCAGTGACAGGACCTGAGGAATTGGCCTGAAGCTGTGTCATGGGAGATTGAGGCTGGATATTAGGAAAAGTTTTTTCACCCAGAGGGTGGTTGAGCACTGGAACAGCTCCCCAGGGCAGTGGTCACAGCACCAGCCTGACAGAGCTCAAGAGGCATTTGGACAATGCTCTCAGGCACATGGCGTGACTCTTGGGGCTGTCCTGTGCAGGGACAACACTATGTAAGTGAATGAAGTCCAAGAAGCAAGAAAAGATGTGTTTTGCCTTATCTCTGGTAGAGTTGGAAGGGCAGAGAGACTTTCTGAGATTCGACTGATTGACAGTAGGAACATTCTTTGTGGTATTCACAGTGTGTAACCCATTTTGTATCCTGTGTATGATAACAGTCCTTAGGCAATGTTGGAATAATATTTTTAATCATATTTTTCTTCCTCCTCAGGAATGAATTGTCCGCAAATGAGAGGGTGATAAACATTTTCTTCTGTTGAAAACTAATGTTTTTCTTGCTAAATTTTTTGGAAGCCTTTGAGCTTTGTAACATTCTAAATAAGTAGGACAAAAGCTAATTTTACACATTAAAAAGCAAACCAAATACAAAAATGTCTTTCTGGACTTCCTTTCTGTCTTTCAAGGAAAATGTTTATCCTAAGTATTCAGGCTAGCATTAAAGTTCATGCAGCTGTTTGTCTAAGAGAGAAGGGCCTTTCAGGACTGCAGGATTTTCTGAAACACTCCCTTTTTAACTTTTTAATTATATGTTTTAATACTTTTTCATATTTTTGTCTACTTCTCTTGAATAATTGCCACATCATAAGCTATAAGCAACTCCTTGTCATGTCAGTGTAATGCAAGCTCCCCTTTTCCTCTGCTAGAAGAAAGGAGAGAAGGAGTTGAGCTGGCTGAACTGAGCAAAACTGGGAGCCTGTTACCAGCCTCAGGAAAAGGATCCTCAGGAAAAAGGGCTGAGCAACTAAATTTACAAAAAATATTCAGGAAAGCTACTAAATTTGGTTATTCAAAATTTCCTGCCCTGCTTGAGTAGAAAAATGCATACAGAGAGGGATATTTACGTTAAAGACAGAGGGGAGGTGTGTTCTCCGGATATTAATTATCTCAATTTACTTATCTATTGCTGGACAAGACATTTCCACTCTCTCTGACACTGTTACTAGTTACGGTCAGAGCTCAGACAGGGATATTAGTATTTAGATTCTCCATATCACATGCAAGTGTCTCATTTTCCAGGTGGAGAGGACAAATTTTCCACTTCCATACTGCAATGCTGACTCACTGTTTCAATGTCTTTTGTACCAATACCTTGAAACAGAACATTTCAGAAATACTGAAGCAGTTTTTCTAAATATTAGCAGAATAAGCTGCTTCCATTTTCCAGAATATTTTTGACATTTTTAAAAGCAGCCTGCTTTGAGATCTCTGAAATTTTTGCTTTATGTTTTCTGTTTGGCCGAGACCAAGTGTTGATTTCCACCCTAATTCAAGTAAATTTTGCAGTAAGTGGGGTGTTGCAGGGGTAACCTAAGGTGTCTGTCTCTGTTTTCCCCCAGTGTTCACAGAGCTGTGGCGGTGGTGTCCAGAAGCGAGATGCACTCTGTAAGCAGCGCCTGGCAGATGGAAGCTTGTTAGAGCTGCCAGAAACCTTCTGCTCCCTGCCAAGGACCATTACACAACAAGCCTGCAAGAATGAGGATTGTCCCAATGAGTGGCTTCTCTCTGACTGGACACAGGTATGCTCTTCATGTACATGAGTATTGTCCAGATCTTGGAGATGAAGTTCCTACGCAAATTGGGATAGAGGAGCCAAATAAGGTCAGACCCCACAAAGCATGTTATGCCTAGTTTTGTCCTGTGATCTGTCCTTATCACCCTGGTTGGGGATGTTATCACTAGCTCTGTGTTCCTCTTTGCTGAACACCTCCACAGATGTGCTCTAGCCATCTGGCCAAACCATTAAGACCCTTCTGGTGTAGACACAAGTCATGCTCAAAACAATAAATCCCTTTCTCTGTCCATGCCTATGCTTATTTTTCCATCCAAGGCATTGATGAAGAGTAATCTTTATTACCCTAGGCTAACTCTTTGTCCCCAAAATCTAGCTGTTCTGATGTCAATAGTCTTTTCCTTTTGGGGCCACTCCAGCCCTTTCCTGTGACAAAGAGAAGAGAAAAGAAGAGGAGGAGAGAGAACAGGAGGAGACGGGAAGGGGAAGGGAGGAGAGACATTATAAAAATACAATTTGACCTTATAAGGTCAAAGCAAAGGCAAAGGTTCATGCCAGTAAGCGTTCCACATCTTGCCATCTCTGCCACCACTCTTCCAGTCCTCTTTCATGGAAGGCAGTGGAAATTGCCTTGTGGAAATTGTATAAGAAATGCCAATCACCCTACAGAACTGTCCTACCTGCACCCTTCTTATGGTGATCTGTTTGGGCATTTTACTCAAATCAGTGGATGTTTTCGTAAAGTCTTCTACGAGGAGACACATAGCCATTCTGGCAGTGAAGATAGTAATTACAGGGCTCTACCCATTTTCCAGCTCTTTTTACAGACTGCTGCTTGGGTTCCAGTGCAAAGGCACTGCCTGTATTTCATTTTCCACAATGCTGTATGCATAAATATGAAACCAAATAGTCGTGATGAAGTCCGTCAAACAATGTCCACCTGTGCAACAAGCAGCATAGTCTGGTATTAGAGGGTTTATAGTCTTCTGTGTAAGCCATGTGTAGTAACTACAAGGCTGAGGTAATTAATTTGTGACTAAAATACTCATCCCTTTATCATTCCTAAATAGATTTGCAACAGCAAAACTTAAAGATTAAGTTTAGGCCAGATTTTATCAGACCAGAATGCAACTGTGATCTGCAACTTAATGAGGTCTGCTCTTGGACATGAGCAGGAGTTTTTCCAGCCAGCAGATATAGGCACATAGAAACAAGTGCAAAGACTGGCTTTGAACTGTAGCACAGTACCATTGAAACAGGGGACACCATCTCACAGAAAAGAAGTGCTAACAGGAGCATGAAAAGAATCTAAGCCTTACAGGACAGAAAATAACAGATATTTCATCTCCTTACTGTGCCTGCACTGTTTGTAGCTGCACAGTAAGATGCTGCTCTGCTTTATTCCACTGCAACCTTTTGAAAACTGTAACTATTCTGTCCTGTGGTGTGTGTATGCAATGTGGATATGGGAGGTGAGGAGGGAGTGAGTGACAAGGAGCACAGTTTTCATTTTTCCTAATGTTTCTCATCATGTTCCTAGTGTTCAGTGAGCTGCGGAGAAGGTACACAGAGTCGAAATGCTCTTTGCAGAAAGATGCTGAAAACCGGGGGCTTTGTTATCATCAATTCCTCACTCTGCCTCCCTTTGCCATTCTCATCCTTGATCAGGCCCTGTGCACTAGGCCCCTGTGCAAGTAAGTGGAAAAAGTGTTTGGCAGTGTCTGGGGAAAAGGGGCTTGGAAGTCCTTCACTAAGCAATCTATGCTGTTTCCTGCTCCATAGCCTTCTTTCGTGGTAGTGTTACTCAGTCTTGTGGAGTGCGTTTTTTCTGTCTGTGAACAAGTCAAGCCAGTGGAGGAGCACTACAGATTTTACTCATGGAGCTGGATGTGAGCCAATGTGCTGGAAGGGAACTACTAGTTTCTGGAAGAACTGGCTCAAAATTCTCACCAAAGTCTAGATGTGAATTTCACAGCTGGAATGTAGAGGCTCAGAGATACAGCACAATAGCCTGAGGGCAGTTGCAAATAAACTCTCTGCTAGAACAGCTGCAAGGAAAATGGTTGGTAAGGGATTTTGCTGATGATCATTTAGAAACTTATTATTTCATTATGTCACTCCAAATCCTCTGTGACCTGGGATTTCTGATGAACCATGCAACACATGTTAGATGTATTTTATGTTGGTAATTCACGCATTTGTTGTTGCCCATCACAAGTCCCCCTGTATACTCTTCCCTAGTTTGCAGTAAGTTGGTTGGATATGTAAAAGTCAGTCTAGCTTCAGCTTGACTCTGAAACTGCTGAATGTTGAGTAAGGAGAAAAGAAGATCTGACATTTAGAGCTAAAGCTTGGACCAAATGTTGCCTGGTATTTACTAATAATATGCCTGTGCAGCTTAATTTAGTGCTTCATAATAAAGATCTCTGACACGGAGATCTGGAAACCGGAAGGACACACTGAACTAGTGCACTTTAATAGTATTTACCATGTTTTTAAGCCTAGCCCAGAGAGTTTTGTTCCGTTCAACATTACTCCTTCAGGCAGCAAGACTTTCATTCTTCATTACTGTTGTAACCTGCAAGATCATGTTGTCTTTGAAGGTTTGGATGGTAAACACTTCTCTATTCAGTGCATTTCTTAAGTAACAGTCTTTGCTTGAGTACTTTAACAACAAGAACTATGTTTCCACTCAAGTTTTCTTTCTCCCATAAAGCTTTTGTCCCTGGCAATTTGATTTCTGCATATACTGTGGGTTACTTTTGCATTCCTGAAGTGCGTCTTGTTATTCCTCTTATTTTGATTGTTCTAATTTAATGTCCAGCAACTGGTGGCCAGTTTCTTCCATTACTGTCTAATGGGTCAAATGCTGCCCACAACAATGTAAACTACTTGTTTTGTTTAATGGTATCACATACTAATAATATAATGATATTTCAGGGCACAACAGACCAGCTCATAAGCAAAGCCCCCATATTATGGCTGTAAAGCAAGTTTACATCCAGACAAGGAAACAGAAGAAACTGCACTTCGTTGTGGGTGGATATGCCTACCTGCTGCCCAAAACTTCTGTTATCCTCCGATGTCCTACCAGGAGGTTCAGGAAATCAATGATCACTTGGGAGAAGGATGATAAGAGGCTTGTCAGTTCAGCTCACATCACCATTGCTCCCTACGGGTATATGAAAATCCATCATTTGAAGCCTTCAGACACTGGGGCATACACCTGCACAGCAGGGCCAGCCCGGGAGCATTTCATAATTAAACTGATTGGAAGCAACAAGAAGATCATTGCTGCACAGCCAGCTGGTATTAGGGAGGAAGAGGGCATGAGGAAGGCCAGCTTAAATGATGCCTTGAGAGCAGAGGATAAACACCTCAATGGGATTTTCTTCAATGGTAGCAAGGCTGAAAAGCGAGGACACCTTGCTAACCCCAGCAGATGGTATGACAATATTGTCTCGCAGCTGCTACAGCTCAGGGGCTGGCCAGGGGAAAATCTGGAGTCCTGGGAAGCCCAGGAGTCCGTGGAGAGAAATGCATCTTCAGAGGAGGACCAGAGCCGGGACCATAGCCTGCCGTTTACTATGGTCACAGAGCAGAAACGCTTGGATGATATCATAAGGAATTTGTCACAACAGCCTGAGGAGCTTAGAGATATCTACACTGAGCAGCTTGTTGTGCAGCTGGCTCACGAGGTTTTCAAGAGCCACTTGGAGCACCAGGAATTTGTCCTCAAAGCATCAAGGCAAAAAGTTGATTCAGCCTCAGTGGAGTACCCTTTCCACAGACGTGTTTCTGGATTTACCAGCTCCCTGAGGACATCATCTGCTGAAACATTTATTCCCACCTCTGTAGACCTGGCAAATGGCTTGCGCAGGCCTCCTCAAAAGCCTGCCATCCTCCGAAAGATTTCAGCAGCACAACAACTTTCTGCTTCAGAGGTTGTCACCCACCTGGGACAGACAGTGGTCCTAGCAAGTGGCACACTGAGTGTGCTGCTTCACTGTGAAGCAGTGGGAAACCCAAAGCCCACCATCACCTGGGCTAAGAATGGAGGGGAAGTAAAATACAATGATAGGTAAAGCATGTTATTTAACTTTTAAGAAAATAATTGATATTTTGACTCTTCACTTTCCATATTTTACTGCCTGTCAGTCCCATGGACCAAACCATATTTTGCTGTAGTCTGATTTCATAACAGAAAGAAGGGCAAGTACATGTGAAGTGGTAAATGGGGTAAACAGAGCACTGCAACTCTTCAGCAAGGTCTGGATGGTGGGTCAGGCTGGTGTGGCAGACAGGAACCTTACTTCTGTTTGAGTAAGTAAAAAAGAAGGGATTGTAATGTACTAAAGGACATAAGTGCCTAATACAGCCAACAGAGCACTCCACATCCCGAGACTGGGAGCCTTAGTTTATTTTCCCATCTGAAGGCAGAGATTTTTGCTATGAAGCTTGGTATTGAGAAATGAAAACTGGTCATTGGTTGTTGCTATTATCCTCTGTTGGAGCTATGAATTGCATTTCTCCCAGTGCTCCAGGAAGGCCTGACAGACATGGTTGTGGTAAGAGAAGATGGAGGAAGTGAGGCTTCAGCCTTCCACATATGTATCTGTGCATAAAAGTGCCCCAGGATAAACCTCAAGGGGCATTAAAATCACCATTTACTGCGTGTGTTCTGATGAAGGCTGTAAACTCTGGAACCACACTTCATGGCTATTTGCAGCTTTGCTGTCGTTTCCACAGACTGATCATTTAGCATTAGTCTTCTCATGTGAATTGGTGAATCCTCATCTGTTTAAACTCTGGAGTGCTGGTCCCAGGTGTAACCTGAGCAGTTGACATTAAAAAATGCTTTTATCAGTATACCACAAAAATTATGCTGTTTTTCCTTCAGGTAGCCTTTACTTTCCTATCACTCCACATTATTCATTTGTGTAGAAGAACACATAGAAGGGGGTTATTTTCAGTGCTAGTTGTGTGCTTAACTGTGTTGTTAACACATTTCTCTCATGTCTGTGCTTAGGATTTTGTATTTTGGCTCTGTTCTGAGAGAAATCAGTATATAAGAACAGGAAAACAGTGTAGTAGGCAGTAATAATGACCAACATAGTACAACAAAGTTGTCCAGGGGTCTGCTAGGAGCTCGTTCTGCACAAGATACTGACCTCAGCTAAGACATCTGCATTTAGTCATAAGGATATGACTAGGATATGAGAAAAGATGGAGTCAAAATAGAAATTAATTTCCACTGTGGTACCCTTGGATTGTCCAGTAAAGTCTTGATTTAGGTAAAATTGCCCCTTCTGTACAGTTATGAAATTTGTTTATTAGTTCCTTCTTTACTTTTGACTACTGAATCAATGAAAAAATAATTGCTTTCTGTAATGATTTGAGTTTCCTGGTTCTTGCCTCTCTGTCTGAAGGCGAACAAGTGTCTTAAATTTAACACACAGAAAAATGGTAACTTTTGAAGGGGTAGAGGTCACTAAGAACAAGAATGTATCTCTGGTGGAAATCACATGCAGTCATAATCATCACTTGGACATACAGAATCCCTTCATTTGGACATATTCTTGTGAAAATATCTGTATGCCACCCCTCAAAAAAGTTCCATATATATATTTTTTTATCCAGTGGTTATATCCCATTAGAATTGGTCCATTAAGGTGTTTTTTTTTTTTTT
>VWZW01004069.1:225782-272396 GCA_013397115.1 Edolisoma coerulescens
GGGACAGTACATAAAGTTCACATATGAGGAATGCTAGTCACTACAGTCATGAGAAAATGGCAAGTTTATTTCACACCCTCTAAGCTGTCATGGTATCTCAAGTAGATTAATTTAGCTGAAATAAAAGAGTCTTATATGATTCCTGAAATTTTAGTTCAGATTTTTTAATGTATAATTTTGCAGTTCTTTTTCAACCTTTATTTTTTCCATTCACTTTGGCTGAAATAGTCTTAAATGGTGTGTTTTGTTTCTGAATTGTCAGTCAGTTTTGTGTGTGCTCAAAATTTCTATCAGAAAGACTCAGGAAAGTATAATTTGTTTTCCCGTTAGTGGCATAAGTCATTGACAACTCTTCTTTAAGTGTTGAGGTAGTTTCCACTGTATGAACTTCCTTCTGTACTCATCATTTATAGTTCCTCCAGGTTGGTGTGTGGGGGAGGAAATGACCATGCTCTGAGCTTGAGGTGTAACTCAACACCTGTATCTTGGGAGTTAATGGAAGTTTAGAAATCATGGGGTGTAAAAAAAAATTGTTTTGTGGATTTTTTTGCTGGGTTCTCTAAGAGCAGTATTCTGCTTTTGGCTCAGAATGCTCTTGCTGCCTGTCAGTCAGCTGTGTCAATGAAAGCTGCAGTTTAGGCAGTCTTACAGTGTACTGCTACATGTGGTGGTGTCTGGTATGTTTGAGCTGTCCTTCAGCTCTGCAGTTTGTTTTCTTCATACTTTGCCAGCCATTGAATGGAGAAGAGGATTTTCCAGACCACCTCTGTCTTAATGGGAATAAGAAAATAAATACAGGTGGGCTTGCCTGTACTGGTGTTGAAGAGGAACACTTCTGCTCAGAAAGGCCAGAGAGCAGTGCTGAAGTTTCTCAGGTCACACTACTGAATATACTGAGATTTCAGAAGTACTTGGTTGGTATTGTAACTTTTAGAGTGTAGGCTGCTGGTTTTAGGTTGGGTGACAGCTACCTGGTTTGTATATACAAACCACTCAGATAGAGGCATTCACTTTCATACATTGTGGCCATGGATTTTGTCTGAGCCAGTGATGTCCAGTAATGATGGTTGATGTATGGCTTTATTCCCATTGCCCCATTCCATGAGCTGTTTCATCCACCTAAAAGTATGACTCCTATTGCATAGCTATCCTTGCAGAAATTAATTTCTTTAGCTCTAGTCTAGGTACAGTCACAAAGAGATATAACAAAGGTCCCAAAAAAGTTTTCCATTACTCAGTAGAATGAAAACATATGGCACAAAAAGCTGCAGCAGTTGAAAGTATCTGTGGTTCCAGTAAAAGATCCCCAGCTTGTGTCTGGATATTCAGCCTGAGTGCATATTTGACAGAAGAGTCCGTACTCTCTCCTAAGGTTAAAGTGTCAAGTTTACACCAGCATTGTGCCATTTCAGAGCCTACTAGTATCTATACCAAAGTCTGTAACGTGCTGTTTGTGTTGGAAAATGTTTTATTTCAGAGAAATTTCAGATTAAGTTCCTTAGGAATCAGTTTTAGAAGTGAAAAATCTTTGAGGAATTTATACATTTTTTAGTAAGCCTTGGAAGTATGCTGCAATTTCTATCACTGGGGATCCATTGGTGCTTGATAATTCAACTTCTCTAAAACAGAAATAAATTTTATAAATGGACATGAAGCAGCATGTGAACAGTAAGTGTTTGCAAGGTGCTGTCTGATTTAGTCATTGATATATGTCCTGCAAAGTACGTTTTTGTAGGAGGCAATGCAGTGTGGAGCAACTGAGATGAGACTGATTAAATATTAAGCGGTATTATTTTCAGTCCACAAATGAGATTCTGAAGACATGCTGGTGACATAAAGAATAGCTACAGCTGGTATTTTTCTCCACCCCTGACAAGCAACTCAATACCTAACAAAAATAGCAATCTACAAGCAAATAGGGAATTCAGCCAAAATAATTCTATACAAAGAGGACTAATAAAGGATCTGCTTTCAAGAAAAGCAGCTATGCCAAATTATGATGCACAAATAACAGAATTATTGAAAAGAAAAGGACATTATGTTTGTTTCTGGAGAAGGACATTAAAACTTGGGTTGAAAAGGTAGGAAGATGGAACTGTGTTGGAGTTTATTTTTTAAAAAGGCAAATATCTACCTGGACTATTTCTATTTCTAAAAATACTGTGCTGGATCTTGAGGTGCCTTAAGCTGACAGAGAGAGATTTATGTTAGGAGAGATGATTAACAATAAACAAATTATGCATCCCTGTGTTTTATAAGGTGTAATATTAGGCAAGCTCTTTCCTCAGCTTGAAGGTGTCAGAAACATTTATTAAAATGATTTTAGGGGTCTTGAAAGCATTACTTTGATGTAGACTGGAAGATCTGCCTACATACTATATTTGCACACACGCAGACAGAACACACTGAACTTTTAAATGTTACAGGCTGTTATAATTTGGGACAACTTCTGAAGATTTAATGAATTCCATGTAACGACTGAAGCAGTCAGTGTTAAACTAAAAATTTACATGTGAGATACTGATGCATGCTAACACTAGTTCTGCAAGTAAAAAGATCTGTTAGTTGCTGTCACTTTTAGCAGTGGCTATCTAGTCAGCCCTGCTTATGACTAAGAGGTAAGAAAAACATCCTTGACAGCGGAAGTGGGAAGGGAATTATTTCAGCCATTTGTGGGTTTTTGGCTATGCAAACATAAATGCAATTTTAAAAGTATTGTTTGTTTTGCAAATGTGCATTTTTCTAAGCCTTTACAAAACTTGTTTAACAACAGGCAGCTCTTTTATTGAAAATGACTATTTTTATTATTACTCACGAAAGGGTAAAAAATAGTGTTAACACTGGAGCTTTTTCTTATAATAGATTTTGCTGTGTGGCCCTAATCTGGTTTGTTTTAGAGATCTACCTCCCACAGTGTTGTGCAAAATCAAGTATCTGTGGGTTTTTGGTCCATGAGACAACAGTTTTTATTGTGGGGATGGGAGTGTAAAGAAACTCATCAATGCCAGGATCTGGGAGCAGACTTTTATTGCATGTTTTTTACGGGCATATCCCTCCCCCAATTTCACCCTTGCCACTGTCAATCACAGCCTCAACTAAGAGTTTACAAGCAACAGCTGCTGAAAGTTGCTGATGAGAACAGTATGATTAGATTTTATCAACAGTTTCAGCTAAAAAGAAAACTAAGAGACAGGAACAGTAATCATGAAACACACTGTGATGAAAATAAGGGTGGAATGAATGGACTGAATTCTTGCTGAAACAGGTATGTGTCAGGACCTGATGAGTCATAACACTGCAAAACCAGACAGTAAAAAGAGGCAGTTCATAAGAGCACTAAGACCATATTAATTCCACTTAACCATAGGCAGTACACTGAGATCGTGATATGCTCCTCTTACTGGCAGAGGAAAGAAAGTGTTTGTTCAGCCCAAGGAGGAGCCGAGAATTCCTCTCTATCTTCACTGACTGTTAGGGGAGCAACAAGACTGCTGGGTTTGTACAAGCTGCCCATCAGTTAAAGAATCTGAACCTATTTCAGGCTTTAACACTGAGCCTGTGGTTCACTTCACTTCTTTCTGCACAGCTTCAGCATGTTTCATGATTTTTCCCTTGCAATAATTTCACTTTTTCTTCACTATTGCTACTCCTATGTTGCAGAACTGGAAGACAGCAATGCTAGGGAACTCACTCAACATTATGCAGAAGTGGCACAGAAGAGGAGGAGGTTTCACTGGGCAGATGTGCTAATTACTTGGCAATCTTTTTTTAATACACATACCAGCAGTAGAAGAACTGGGAATGAGACTAAAATCTAATTTAAGTAATCACAACTTACAGTTTCAATGTAAGAATTTAAATTTCTTCATAGATTTTTAAATATAACCTAAAGGCCTGACCTATGAAAAAATAATACCTAAGCCTGAAAATTCCCAGTAAAAATGTTCATGTTCACATGGACTGAGAGACTATTACATCTTTCTTTCTGCTTTATGCCAGGTTGCTCCTTCAGCCTGATGACTCCTTGCAGATTTTAGCACCCGTGGAAGCTGATGTGGGTTTCTATGCTTGCAATGCATCCAATGCCCTGGGATCAGACTCTGTCTCCATTGCTGTCACCCTAGCAGGTAATAGTTCAACCCCTGTGATTGCAGGATGGTCCATGTTACTGGTGTGAATCTGGACAGAAGTTGTTTTTGGGGGAACAGATGGCTGCTAAACTGTGTAACATGGGTCAACAGAGGTACACTGGGGAGAATGCAGGGTGTGAGCTCTGCAAAAACCTGAGGCATAGTCCAGCTTTCATAGATAGTTTGTGAGGTTTATGTATCTCTGCAAGACATCAATGCTTTTTCTCACTTGCATCTGACATGCTCTTGAATCAGTGCTTATCTTGATTATTTGCAGCCTACAGGGGCAGTGCAGTCCAAGCCTCCCAACTTCTGTGCTTCATCTTAAACCTAACACTGATCTCTTCAAGTCTAACAGATGGATTGCAGGACTTACTTGGGTGTACATTAGGCAAGCCAGAAAACTTGTGGAGCTGAATAGCTATCCTTTACAGATCAAACACTCTTTCGTATTCCATCACAAGTATGGCTGACACTGTTTCAGTTGTACCAAATAGAGGGTCTCAAAAAATTAGATTCCATGTTTCTGTTCCTCTAGTCACAGGTTCTAAAGCAGACTAAATATCCTGTGCTGGTTTAGAATTCAATTCTAAAGAAAACTCATCCAGATAAAAACCAGTGGCAAAGGGAGTTAGAGGGATGAGTCCAGCTTCTTCCAGGTTCACTGGCAGACATCGTCAGCAGGCTCATGGCCACATCAGGACTAGCAGAAGGGTGGAGCAGCAAATGTGAATGAAGAGCTGTTGAGAAAGATATAGGAACAGAACAGACAATGACAGCAAATGACTGTGACAGGGCAGAGAGGTCTTACAGAAGGAGGATCCTATTTATCACCAAGGCAAAAGGAAACACGCTAGGAATGCTGGAAAACTTCATGATTTTGCAGACTTACCCATTTCACTGCTTCAGCATGTGGAGATGCTTGGAGGCTTCCAATGCATAGGCAGCAACCACCAGCTGCCAGGGTATCCATGAATGACTAGAGGAAGGAATAGCTGTTGATAAGCTTTAATTTTTAAAAATAAGTTTTTTACACCAAACAGAGAGAAAATCTCAATTAAGAGAAGCATAAAGAAAATGTAAGAAGGCAACAGTGGGTAAGAGTGAAGCTCAGAAGATCGGTAAATGAACTAGAAAGAGACTTTATCATGTCCTTTAGCAGAACGGGTGAATCTTCTAGAGCAATATAGACAGATCTGCATCAGAGCTATAAATTACCTGTAGGCAAAACCAAAGAGACTGATCTTTTTTACACTACTACTATCAGAAATGCCTTTGCTGAATTGCAGGCAGCAGGGTAGCAGTGCTGCTGTCAGGTTAGTATCATATTTTAGAAGGAGCAACTACACACTTAACCTCTTATGTTACACCAGCATGAAGCTGAACATGAGGTTAAAAAAACATCAGTCAAAACTGCTATTCTGTCCACATTGTTCCAGTGAGTGTAAAAGCTATAGTTTTTGTAAACGTGATTTGTGAAAACAATTTTGTGTGACACTGTAAAAAATAAACTGAGCATTAGGTATACATGTGGCACAGGAAGGCTATTAGCTTTTTCATTATAATTAATTATCAAAGCTATAATTTAAACTTTTAGGTGAATTAACATTGATGCTTCCCAGACTCAAGCAGAACTCCTCTTAGGAACTGGTATGCTTTTACATCTCACATCCAAGGCAAAGAGCTGAACAGCCTATAAAATGAGGCCATAAATATCAAAGTGAAATACTGAGCAGTTTTTGGAACAAAGTCACAATCTTTTTGGCATAATGGAAGTATTTTCTCCAAAAAACCTGGAAAGCTGAGATCATCTTTAGAGGAATCAAGAGTGGGGCCTAAAGCTTATTTCATTGAAGAATTTTCTTATTCATTTAACACATGCATGGAAAAAAAAGACAGTGGAATATGCTCCTTTTTGTTTTCTCAGTGGTTTCCTACTCATTTATGGGTTGAACAGCTAAAAGATTTTTAATCTTGTGGTGGGATTTGGGAACCAGTCAGGAAAATAAAAGGTTGATGGATAGCTGAAGAATTTTTCTTTCTTTTCTTTAGACTTTGCCAAAAAGTATCAAAACTTTTGGAGGTATTTCAACAATAAAATGTAGTATTTTACTTAGCTATTCTTGGGCATTAAAATCACCAAAATAAAAAAATGGAAAGTACAAAAAAAGCCCAAACTGATATGACAGGAATTCCAGATGAATGGTATCTTTTAAAAGCCCTGGAAATACAGCTATATGGAGAAATTTATATTTAAGGCTGAATTAAATTTTCAGAACTCTCCATGAGCTCAATGACATCAAATTCTTTTTCTCACGTCCATCTTTTCCTCGTTGGTCAGCTCCAAATTAACCTACAAGTAAAGCTAGTGATAAACATTAGCCTAAAACTGCAGCTTTTGGAGGCAAACGACGATATCTGAACCAGTTTTGTATCTGACCATTTATTTAAAATGGGAAAAAAAAAGGTATTTATAGATTTTTGGAAAATGATGTGTTTGAAAATGCAACACTGAGTCAAAAACACCCAAGTCCCGTGCCATTTAAAGCAATTGTGTTATGTTCTGCTACTCCTGCCACGTCCTGACTGCAGAGCATTTCCTCTGAGACAGGGGAGCACTTTAATTCAGCTCTTGTCAGCTCTACTGCATTAGTCCTCTCTCTCAAAGCTAAGCTTGGGTACCTCTGACCTGTTTTGTAGGCATCTCTTTACAGTAGCCCTACAAAAGGACTTGCAGAAGGCTTCTTGAGCTATTGGTGGTGGATAACTTCGTAAGTAATCCCACAAAGACAGACACAACAGCAGGGAAACACCTTGGCTCACTTGCTGTCACCAATGTTGAAAGCACACTTTATTGTAGGCAAAGCAGTAGCTCTATCAGAGATAAACCCCTTCCCATCAGATAACCTGTTTTGTTATATCTAAAACCCGTAGTAACAGTGTTTTGCATAAATACAGTTTATGTCCCTCATCTTCTTGTGCTAGCCATTATGAGAAAACTTGCTGGTTATGGTCTGGTCTTCCCCATCCCAGTGCTTCTCCTGTAGGTTAAGGAAACCATGATCAATGCAAGCAACAGCTTGCATGTTGCTCTAAACTTCCTCCCCTGTTAATGTGCCTGTAGCCATCACTCAGGCTCCTGTGTTTGGTCTTCACCAAAGGGTGGGAGTGCAGTTGCAGCGCCAGGCAAGCATCTTGCTGCAGCTCCAGTTGTGCTGGTGTTTATTGATCCAGCTGGTTCTCCTGTGTGTCCATATGGCTTTAATGCTATTCTGCCTCTGCTTCAAGTGTGCGTTTTCTTTTTTCAAGGCAGCTTTACCCATGGAATTTGGTGACACTGAAATATTATAAAAAGCAGGTGGCCTCACGCTTCAGCATTTTCCCTTATCCACCTGTCTGTTGTGTGTACTTTCACAAGGAGTGTTGCAGCCCATCTATCCTGTGTGAGTCCAATGTGCTGGTTATGATAAATTGTGGTGCTTCTTTTACACAGGAAAGCCACTGATAAAGGCTTCAAGAGCTACTGTGATCAACACTGAATCACCTGCTGTTACTGTTGATATTGGAAGCATGGTGAAAACAATCCAGAAAGCGAATGTTACCATTAACTGCCAGGTTGCAGGTAAAAAATTTTTCTGTGCCATGCAGGTGTCTTCAGCTATAAATTTCTGTGGGATTCTTTGCTAAATTGGTATCTGCAGTTGCAGCTGAGTGAAATTGCAAGGTTTTCCTAGGTCTCAGGCAAACTTTATTGCTTCCATTACTTCTTGACATAGAACTTGTCCTTCTTTTATCCATATTAAACAAGGAAAGTGTAGTGGCTTAAGAAAGTTGGGCTCAAAAAAAAATTGAGTCAATACGACAGGCATTGTTGTTGGAGATACACCATATGGTGTGGATGCAACAAAACTGATACACTTGGCTACCTGTTGGGGATGTTTGGTGAGAATATACAAGCATGGACTGATTAATTTCATCATTGATGGGTTTTTAAAGATCACGCCAGTTAGTTTCGTCTTTTTCTGCCAAACGTACTTTACATTAAAGGCATGTTAGCACACTCTTTTTTTCTGCTTTTTCCTTTCTTTTTTTTTTTTCATCTTGAGAGTGTAGGAGTTCAGAGGAATTCTACTGAAACAGGATTCTCTCTAAAACTGTTTTCCAGTCAGAGACTGAATGTTCCTCAGTCTTACAGTGACAGTTTGCCTCTTTCCAATGGTAACCAAAATACATTGACCTTACCTGTGTGTGGCAGTCCTATGGCTGTTGGTGGGAATGATGTTGATATGGGGAGGAGGAGTGGGGGAAGGGAGAGAGCTGGGAAATCTCTGAAGACCTGGGGCCAGACCATGGCTTCATTACACTTTTATGCATAGTATGAGGAAGCATTGGAGGGAGGGGAGCATCTTATAAAACATGAAGTGAACCATGCTGAGCTTTACATAAATGTCTCCCCTGGAGGCTTGTATGAAGTCCCTTAGACCCTTGCTTTAGTTTCTTATCCCTAGCAGCTACTTCAGATAACTCTAAACAAGTATCTTCACTGCAAATATACAAATGTTGTGGCTTTTTTACACTTTGTGCTCACTTGAAGCACTTAGTGGTTGTAAGATTTCCTTCTGCAATTGCTGCCAACCAAACCCTTAGGCAAATTCTAACCGGAGAAGATTATTTGTCTCAAGTTTCATTGTTTGTTCATCTGTCCTTTAGTGAAACATACACAATAGCTGTGCATATTATGTTTGCAAGAGCAAAACCCTAGCCTGTGATCACAATTTATTAATTAGTCTCAGTGGGCTGAATGAAGGAGAAGGTATCATTTTTCCTAGGTTCATGAAGGATAAAGTTCAGTTATTCCCTTGCCCTCTCAACATAGGCTCTAGACACTCTCTTGCAGTCAGAGTGATGTCCAGTGACCTTCAAGGAAGAAGATGAAAGTGGTACTCTTTTTTTTCCCCAGGCCTCTCCATGCTCACCTGCACAGACATTGTGTGAAAGAGACTAAACATCACATGAACACAAGTAATTCTGGATTTCTCTCTCTGGGTTCTCTTAGCTGCCCAGACTCAGAACCCCCAGATTCAGACAGTTACTGCTGATCTAAGAAGTGTAGCCATTTCCCTTCAGTATAAAGGCACCATGTAAACAACAGGATGTGACTAAACAAAGTTGCCACAGTACTTATAACGTCAGAAAACTACAGGAGGGAAGCACAAAATGATCAGGGACACAGATTCAAAGTCTTTTCTGAGAGGAAAATAATCTCTGGCAATTTTTTGAAACTCACCCACTATGACAGCATCCAAAATGGCAAATTTTAGCAATGTCTTCTGTTCAAGGAGAAGGCTTTTTGCTATCTAGTAGCATTACTGTATATTGGAATCTTCTGTGATACACAAGAAATTTTCTTAAATCCTAATTTTCTCTATGGGTGAAAAACAAATCTTCTGCTACTGCCTCCACAGAAAATGTTATCTATGTTGACACCAGAGATTAATGCTCTTGAAATTTTGATAAAATCATAAACTACAGGCTGTGATGTTACAAAGGGAATAAGAGAGTGAGTAATGAGGGCAGATATGTTTTATGGGCACTAGAATCCTAATTTTGTAAAAATAGTATTAATAATTCAACAGCAATTACAAAAACATCTACCTTGAGAAATGATCCAAGAACAGCAATTTCTATCAGCTGTCTCACCTCTACCTGGAAGATAAACCGATCTCATAAAACCTGTAACAGAATGTGAGAATAAATGCAATTTTCTACCTAATGTAAGCACAGTTTTTTGTTTTAGCATTAGCTTTGTGATTATCCAATCTTCTACATATTTTTGATCATCCTTAGAACACTCAATTCTAAGGATAAGAGTAACATGCACTATTTCTTCAGTCAGCGAATGTGTTGTATCATAGTGACTTCTTTACAGTAGATGAGCTTTACATCTATATAGTTTGCCAAAGCGCCCCAGAAAACATTAGCAGTGAAATGGCTACTAAATCATAGTAAGTTAATGTGCAACAGTTAATGCAATAACATCTGGTAATGAAAAAGATATTAGAATGTGAGAACGAAGTTAACATAATTAGAAAGAAAACTAGCATATCCAGAAATTACGTGGAGACTTGTCTGGATGAAAACAATTCTTCACATGGTCTTGTAAAGCTGTAAGGTTTTTTCCTTCTAGTACTTTCCCTCTAGTCACATCAGGATGTCCTGAGCCAGCACAACTAATGGGAGTTGTTCTAGGTCAGAGTTCAGTGACAGTAAATTCCATTATTACAAACTGTGTTTCTATCACTGTGCTGTACAGTCTGTAGTATAGGACCATACGTGTCTTGGATCTGGATGTCTCAGCTCATGTAAGGATGCATCTTTACTGACAGTCAGCAAGACAGCAGAATAGATACTTATGAGAGAAATATTAAGGATCAGTTATGATATTTTCTAAAGCTGCGTTTCTGTCAAGGGACAGCAATACACACTTGCTGCTGACAGGTGTTGATAAACCTGGAGAAGGTTTCTTAAAAATAAGAGATAAATCGAAGAGTATGCTACCAAAGCCTAGGGAGTAATTTTATATTGCTCTTTAACTTCTTAGGACAGGCATAAGCACTGTCAAAATCCGTGTTCTGAGTTGAAATCTTTAGAAATTAACTGAAAGACAAGGGAAAACGGAATCATTCTGGATGCATTACAGTTTAATTGGCACCCGATGTGAATTATGTCAAGATGAAACTCTATTTCAGTTTCACCACAAAGACAGTGTTGTGGTTTTGATCAAGATTGAAAATCAACATTATTTCAGTTAAGATAACTTCACTGCTTTGTCTGTAGAGGTAAAGGAATATATTTTTTAACTACTGTTAGGTGATTGTGGTCAATTCCAGACATCTTCAAAACTAATCCTAGGGGAACTCCCACGCAAAAGTCACTCAGGAGTCTTGCAGATGTCTCTGACTTCCAGCTGGAGGATTTGCTCCAAGCTTCAGAAAGCCAGCAGCATTTCTGGTATGGGTAACTTGACTACTGTGGGCAAGTTCATTTTAAAATAGGAGGTGAGAGCAATTTGGATCACATTACTATCACTAGGGAGCTTTCTGTTGATTTCAGCACTTAAATTGTGCAGATATTCATTTGAATACCAGAAGCTTCAAGCAAGCTGGCCCAAACTGTTACTGAAAATACAGTTTGACATGAAAGAAGGAACTAACTTTAAAAAGCTAATTCATAGGGCATTCTGCAAAATGTCGTGTACATTTAGTGACTGTCGAGTCAGAACAGGTTTGGAAGGGTGACTTAAAATATATTACCTTCCTGTCCTTTATCTCCTTGTATCTTTGTTGTTCCAGTTTCCAGTTCTCTCAATTCTCCTAAACTTTCCTTTCCTCTGCATTTCATCTACATGCTGGAGGTTTTATTTTCTAGTTATTTCTTTGCTTTATGGACCGTGTTTATTCATCATCTATACCAGATGGTGAAATTCAGTTCACTATTCCAAGAATATTGTGGCATTGGAAACTAGTCACCACTGTTAGAACCTTGTATTGCTATGACTCTTTTCTCCCAGAGCTCTTGGTTTAGCAAAATTGTCTCAATTGTCTTACTCAATTCTGCTTGCTAGCATCCCAGATAGGCTTTTTGTGCTGGATACATGCACACTGATGGAGGGGAAAGCTGAAGAAGAATAGACTTGGGTAATTATTCACTACCTAAAGTCTTGCCTGCCCAACAAAGTGAGTTCTGTTTCCAGCTGACACCTCTCAGACTTCCAGTCTCTGTGATACCTCGGCAAGGGAAACACTCAGCCCTCTGTCCTCTGTCATCCACCATTAGCCAACCAAACCGATTGAAATGCTCTTGCTACCCCTTGCGGCAGTGATGCGACATGACGTGTTTGCTCGTCCCGGTGCTGGCTGCCTCCTGTTCCCATCTTGCGGCTGTGCGTGTCACTGAAGGTGGGAGCTCAAAAGAAAATGAAACTGCTGTTCATTGACATACACTGCTTATCTTCCCCGAAGCAAACTGCAGGAACAGCTTTACCTGCAAACCTCCTGTTAGTGTGGAAGCATTGAAGACAGAGGAAGGACAAACTTGTAGAATACAAGTCAGAAAAACGTTTTTGTAGCATTGCTGGACATTTTGTAGGCAGAGTGCATCTTTCTTAAACTCAATAGCAATACCTCAACATTAAGAGGATCTCACTTTTAACCCCTTTTTCTTCTGCTGCTAGTGAAGTGCAGACGAATCTGCCTTTCTAGACTAGGGCTAGCTGAGCAGCTGCCTGCAAGAAGCATATTGTGTCTGTCTCTGTATTTATTTTGTTGTTTTATTTGAGTCACTGCTCTAAAAGACTGTGGCCATATGAAATCCTCCTTGTCCCTTCCCCTTTTTCTTTAGCCTTCACTCAGCATGTCTCATCTCTTCTTCTTCTCCCACTATTTGCCTTACAAGTATTTTTTGCCTTGTAATTCTTACCTGTGTTACACTTTGTCAATGTTTTTCCAGGGGTTCCTGAAGCAAAAGTTACTTGGTTTAAGAACAAGGTCAAGCTGTCCTCTACTCACCATCTGCATGATGGGTTGCTGTTTATAGCAAATGTTTCTCTGTCAGATCAGGGGTTATACTCCTGCAAGGCAGCCAATCTTCACGGGGAAGTAACTGAAAGCTCACAGCTGCTGGTTCTTGGTAAGTCCGGGGCATTTTGGTGTTTTGTACTTACAACAATATTAATGTGGCTACTGGCACATCCAGATGGCAGAACTAATCAGAGGTTGTGGAAAGAGGAAATGGCATGCAGTCAGCTGTGTTCTAAGAAAAGCATCAGTCTCCATTTGTACTCTGGGGAGCATCAGCTGAAGCAAGGTGGTGGTAAAAGGAAAGCAGATAAGGAGAAAATGTCTAAGCACAGGGATTGCACCTCCCAGTCCCAAGATACTCAGTTTAACTCTTTCAGACTTGATAGCTAAGAAAAGCATTTATTAACCGTATCTGAAAGTGACTATCTTGAAATGAAAGTGATGCCACCTTTTCCCTGTGAAGTGCTCTGTTTCTGCTGAGCAGCCTTTCCATTCAAGGCTGTGTGATACTCACCCACTTCGCAACAGGTGCATAAATCCAGCGCACTGCTAAAAAGTACATTCCAAGTTCAGTGAATGGTGAATTTTATTTTCCCCTATGTTTTTAAACACCAGACAGAAAGTCCATCTGGGTGATTTGAAAGAGAGTGGAAGCCGTGAAATATAAGTGGAAGTGGTACCTGGTGGGAACTGGAAGTGTGGGAAAGGCATTTCCTTTCCTAGTAACTCATCTTCTATCATTTCTGTGCACCTGGCAGATGAATGATCCGGCCTGACTTTTTAAGTACTTTAGTGCATTTGATGGTGAAGTCTCAAATTTTGAAACCTATTCCCCACAACTGGGGCAGCACCATTAGAGCTCTCACCTTTCATGACTAGAGTGAGCTTCCAGAGTATGTATAACAGTGAGATTTCTCCGTTTCACAGACAATACTAAAATGAAGGTTCACATATTTCTCCTACTAATCCAGACTGACTCTAGAATCTCAGTCTAAAAAAACGATCTGGAAAAAAAATCAGCTGAGTTTCAGCCTATAAATAAAGAGTCCCACATGATCTGTAAATCCTTTTCTGACCATTATAAATGGCTTAACTTTTAAAGATGGTAAGTTACTGTGAGTTATGCAAGCTGCTTATGTTTCTAAGCAAATGACATTTTTAGCTCCTTGATGGAACAGAACAGTTCAGGCATCCTTGACCTGTACTCCTGGTGCTGAATGCTGTCAGCAATAGAAAACTTGCATGATGTGCATCATGATCTAATTGAAAGGGGATGAAGCCACTATTCATTTACATCAAATATCACATCATTTTCATGACAAATAGAATTGGGAATGCTAGGCGTTACCTCAATTTTTAAAATAGCATTATGATCAGTAAACAACTAAATCCTGCAGTGCTCAGCATAGACTGATCCTCTTGAGCTCTGAACTCTTAGTCCTTTGGAGTTCTGCCTAAGTATACCACAGGATCTGGCAGGATTATAACCATATTTAATCAGGGCTTGATCCAGGTTGTAGCAGCCTAACTAAAAGTTTTTCACTAATTGCCATGAACATTTGATTTGGCTTCTATGCTGTATACATTTGCTTTTTCTTCCAAGCCGCTGTATCTCCTGATACCGTGTAACTCTGTCACATATGAAGAGAGTCCAGCAGAATGCTGTGCTAGTCTTCAGAGATAATTTCTTTTAGTTTGTGGTCATATTGATCCAGATGTTATTTTAATATTTTCTCCAGAACCTCACCTAATGTGAGGCAAAGCACCTTCAGCAATTATCCAAAGTTGCTTAATCTGCTCCTCTGAAATGGTAGTGTTGTAGGCACAGCNTTGACAGCAGTGCTCACCAGTGCTGGGCCCAGCACTCACTCAGTGCTGACCTCTCCTTCAGGAACAAAACTGACCGTCAGTCCAGGGAGCTCTGCTCTCATAGGTAAGTCAAGTGCTTTAAGGTTTTTTAGATTTTTAAAGTCTTTAAAGTTTGTATTACAGTTATGCATCTGGTTAACCATTACATTAAGGATTTGGTTATCCAGACATGGGCACTGAGACAAAAGACATCAAACCAACAGTTCATTGTCAGTCATAATCACTGCCAAATACTTTTTAGATCTCAGAAATTCATTTTAAAAAAGAAGGTCCTTTAGTTAGTTCAAAGCTGCTTGCAGAATAAGGGCTCCATGATGCCCTTTATTTATATATAGCATCCTGTAAGAAGCAGTCCCTGCTCTGGGGGACTGGCAATCTTATTCAACTCAAAGACATGGCAGACCGGTGTGCGACTTGATTTAAAAGAAGAAACACTGATGGTTCTGTTTCAGTTTTTCTTCTACATTTGGGTAGTTGCCTTACCATATGTCTACTACTCGTATTGTATATCCTTCTTCAGAGCCTTTTCCAGAGTTTTGCTTATCCCTCTCTCCATGCAAGTTTTGATCATGCAAGTTTGTTTTTATCTGTTCGTTTTATTCCTCTTTCTTGTTTCACACAACCAGTGTTTGCATGAAGCCATATAAGGAAATCATCCCCAATGAATGCTTTTCTTCTTTTCATCCTTTTCTGCCTTCCATGGACCTTTACCCTCTTTACACAGCAAGTTCTTTTATATCCTTTAAGCTCCTTTCAGATCTCTGGGTGTGATTTGTTTGCAGGGAGATTCTAATTATTTTCTAAATTTCGGGGTATGTTTATTTTATTATTTTATTTCACACACTGCTTTGAAAGTCTGTTAATTACCAGGCTCAGATAGGCAAACAGCTTCTCTAATGAACATGTTACTGCATACCATGAAAATTTGTCAAGCCCTATCATTTCAGAATTGTCTTTTCTCCTTTAGAGGTAGGGATCTGAAACTTTTAGCAGGGGTTCTACAGATGTGATGTCCTGAGTGTTAATGTCTCTGCACCTTCCAAAGCATTCTTTCCTCACATTTAGTAGCAATTTTAAGATTTTTTTTTCACAGTGGAGACATTCTATTTATGTTTTTAGTTTTGTGTGGTTTACTTTTCCCAAGTTCTGACATCTGCATACATTTGCAATGGCTTTTAGCCTGCAGCTCTGGATTACATTTCTGCTTGCACAAAAACTGCACTGAAATAGTCCTCAGTGGGGGAAATATTGTAGGTATTTATTAGTTTTGAATAAATCATTCTGAGTATGGTTTTATTGCTCACTGATATAAGGCTGGGTCATACACCTGTTTCATCCATTTCCTCTCAGATTTCCAAAAAGAGGTCTTTAGGACTTTCAGGCAGTTTTAATTGTTTAAAAGCAGTAATTGAATGACAAAGGGTGTTCTCCACTGCCTATATACAACTACCCCCAGACCAATTTCATTTGGCCATGTTGCTCTGTACCCTTCATGGGCAAGGAAATTCCGTGAATCATAATTGCAAAATAACAAACCACTTTCATTCTTGAGGCAGTTCCCTCAACTTCACTGGAGTTTTACTGGTTTGAATCTGAGCCTTGTTATTATTAAAACCTAGGAGAACCTTCTGAGATACTTTTTCTGACAAAAAAGCAGCATGGTATGGGCTATACAGTCAATTAGAAAGCTGTCCATTGATTCTTTCCATTCTACTACCCACCCAATCAACTTTAATCCTGCTATGTCTTTCATCATTTATTATGTTGAGGTGTTGGTTCTACATTCTCTGGATGTCCCATTTAAGAACTTTCGGTATGTAGATTGCTATGTATAAGACCCCTTGTCTGTGCAACTGTTAAGCACCGGTATCTCTTAGGACTAAAAAGGCATTGAATTAGACATTAAATACAAATACATTGAATGTTTTTGGAAATCTAGGCATATGAGGATTTGTTGAGTAGGGAAGGAATACAGGACATGTGCAAAGGAACAGAGTGAAATGTGAAGAAAAGGAGTGATAAGTAAGCTCTGGGTAAACATTCTATTTTACAGGAGTGAAAGACAACAAAGGTGAAAAATTATGTTAGAAACCTGGATAAAGTCATGCATGGGTTTGCCAGAGTTTAAGAAAAATGGGAGTCAAAACTTCATTAAACACTTGTTTCATGCTTTGGGGGTTAAAAATAATGCAAACAGAAAATATTAACACAGCAATGGAAGACTAAAGCTGCAAATGAGAACGTGTTTGGAAATTAGCAGCTGTATCAAATATAAAACAATTGACAAGCTGAGCTGCAAGGAGAGAAATAGAACTTCCAGATTATCATGCATGCTATACAATGTCTTTTACAAAGTGACATTGTGCAATGCTTCCACCATCATTTCAACAATTTGAAATTATTAACTTGCTGTCTGGAGTCATCTGCTATGGGTTTCTTCTACTTAAATTTCAGGGGGGTTGCACAAGATAAAGAGTAGTGTCAAAACACAGATACCTGGTTTGGAGGTTTGCCTTCTCATTGAAAGCGTCATTGAGCAGTCACTTATGTGCCTTCACAATAGAAATAGAGGAAACTCTCTGCTAAAAGACCCATGCCCTGCCCAATGGAGTCAGCAACATTTTTATCTTATATACTTCTTTTGCTGCCAAGGGGTTGAGATTCCAGTTAGGTTTCTAGGCCCAACTCATCATCCAATTGGAGAGCATGATGCAGATGGTGGCTTACACAGATTGATGCTTACCCTGCTCCTTCACAAATGTTGAAAATATACACAGAGTACTGCAGTCTTCCCCAGTCCTCACATTCATTGTCAGGTTGTGTAGTAGACACTTGTGTGTTGTCTGCAGATCACACACCTGAAGGACAGGACTGTCCCCAAAGCAGAGCTAGAACACCCGTGAGTTTGAAAGTATTTCTGGGTTTTACAGTATTGCAAACCAACAGTCACGAACCACAGACTGTCGTGCACATTCTGACGCTCTTGGTTCATGGCAGACACGCAGGACTTTACATTACACATTAGATAAAACACAGTTGATTTCTGAAGTGACACAAATTTATATTTCTTCGGAAAGTTTTCACATTAGATGTTAATCTTATTAAGGTTTCTGTCTTTGGGACTCTTCAAGTTTTGAATACAGTTTTTCTGAATGTTGGTGATGAAAATATTATAAGGAACACTGCTCTTCTTGTCAAAGAAAAAGTCTTTTATTTGTCACCTGATAAGAATTTTTGGGTTTTAAAAATATTCATGACCATTTGACTTCTGTCAATTCTGATTACTTCAGGGTGTTATCTTTTGGAATTAAAGAAACATCTTAAGCTCATGTATTTTCAGTAGCTTACTTATGCTACAAGTATCACTGAATTTTTTACACAAATCCTTAGACACATTTCCATGAGTCTTCAGCTTTGTAGATGTTAATGTTGGCAGAAACCAATGTTGTAGGATCCAGTGTTCCTGACTTCTGTCACTCCTGCAGAAAAGGCTTTGGGCCTATCAAGAATGCTTGTTTTCATTTGGGTTCAAGCTTGTTATTTCCTGTATTTGAATATAACTCAGTAGGAAACTCTGAGGATCTTACGAATCCTCATGGAGATCCACTACAGCTTCTCAAATATATTGTGATATTATTGGAGACCAGTAATCAGCAGACTTGGCAAAAGACACAAAATATGATTTAAAAATAATTCCTCATTTTAGCACTGAAGAATACTGAACGTGTTATAATTGTGTTGCACAGTGAAAGATGAAGTGATGACTTTGACATCTATAGTAATGACTTTGACATCTATACCTTAGTTATATTTAAGTGAGGATTTTTGCAGGAACATTGAAAGAAATTTTAGAAATGAATAATTCTAGGAATATGGATATATAGCACTCCCTATAAAATGTCAGAGTGAAGTAAAGAAGGAAGAAGGAAAATGTTATTTTAGGGAATCTGGTAATATGAATAAGTGGGGAAAAGCCTAGAAAATTATTTGACAATTACTTGGTTCCCATCCCTCCTTACCTGTAGGGGATACTGAAAATTACTGTGAAGTTAGATGGTAAATTTTATTTTTCTATGACCAGAAAAGTACAGTCAGTTGTAAAAAAAAAAAAAAAATAAAAGGAAATACTGTTGCACCATATTTATTGTGTTCTCATTGATTACTTCCATATCAAATTTCCTTACTTCGCAAATCAGAACATGATTTTCCTATCAGCACTGCGAACATAGTCCTAAAAAGAAGGTTTCTTTCTGGTTTTATACATTATCCCCAATGACCACAGAGCTAGAGCAGCTTTGCTGCCAGTTTCATTAGTGCTTCAGAAGATGACCAGCTGCACAACAAAGTCTTGATCTGCGAACATGAGTATTCGAAATGCAGCCGTTTTTAAGACTAAGTGATAGCAAAAACTTTTCATTTAAAAGTTACAAAGGATTTCCCCTTACGAAATTTACTGTGTTTCACTCTCATTTTTCTTTTTCTGGCAGTTGCATATCCCACTTATTTCCTAGTAGAACCACTTAGGTTCCCAGAAGATCACCCAGAAAGCAGAATTGAAAAATACTCACCTTGTTTGCAATGGCCAGCCTTTTGAGTTTGAATAAATTACTTATTTTAAAGGTCCAACTGCAGTGGAGCCAAAGCCCAAAGTTCAGGGTTGATCAGGGGTTTTTTATTATTTCAGAGGGGATCACTTCAAGCCTGTGGCTAGCACTTGCCTTTAGGTTTAAGGGTTATCTAGATGTCACAGCAGCCAGGGATATTGACCTAGAGGTTTTTGCATTGTTCTTGTGTGCCTTATAGTGAGTCAAATGTACTTTAGGAGAAGAACCTGATCAGATAGATAGACTAATGTCAGGATCAAACTCTTTCAAGCAGAGCCAGAGAAGTTAATGCTGCAATTGCTTGCTAAGTATCATGCCATAACATCTGGCTCTCATAGGGCTGATACTTGTTCAAAATCAGTGTGAAAAGTAATAAATGATCCCAATGAACACAACTTATCTCACCAGTACAAATTTCTTTCAATGTTTTGTTATATATTCGAGAGCAAGAATACATCTTCTTGAAATGTATGTTTTCTTGTACTCCACTTTGCCCTTTCCATCTCCACCATGAGCCCGTTTTAAATTTTCCTAGATTTGGGAATTAAGGCTGCATTAAAATTTGAAGTAGAAATGCAAAATAATTTGCAATCTGCACAGAGTTTGCAAAAAGAAGCTTCATGAGTAATTACAGCTAAAGTGATGCCTATGCTTCCCTCAAGGAAAAAGACAGTTGCAGAAGCTGTGCAGTAGGATTCAAATAAAGTCATGACTATCTGAGAACTTATTTTGCACAATGTCATTTTTTTCCTCCTCATTCTCTGTAATAAATTGGCCGTCATGTTTGAAAAGTAGTTCTAATGCTAAAGAATATTTTTTAGCAACTTTATTTGATATTAACATTATGTCTAGTGTGATGAGAATAAAGTACCAGGTACATTCATGGGATAATCTGTTCTTTTAATTGTGTTATCCGTTTCTTTCAATTTTTGTCTCAGTGAAAAGTCTGCCTTGTCACAATATTTGTGAGAATTCAGGTAGGTACATGACCTTTCTGTAAAGACTAGAGTGAAAATTAATATCAAGATTAGGCCATTATCATTGCAATTAATTGCCTAATCAGACACTATCACATTGATTACATTCTAAATATTGTATAAAGTTCATAGAGTGTTGCAGCATCTTCCTTCTACATCAGAGAAGCTGACTACGTCAGACTACACTGTAGCATTCCATTGAAATGTGTGGCTTTTCTTTTGCATATACACATGGTGTACATTTGGGGTTAAAAATTACGTGATGATACCTCTGCTTGGTTGAACATTTTGACTACACTAAAACAGTGTTTGTTTATCAGACAACCAGACACTAGTCCAGCCACTGCCAAGCTCTGAACACAGAGTCAAGAGAGTGATGTCCTCTAGGCAATCTGCTGCTTTGAGTTTTTTTCCCTGCCTGCTGTTTGGTGCCATGAATGATCTAATCTGACAACCACTGATCTACAGAAGTGGTCCAAAGTACTTCCATATAAAATAATATCACTGGCCTCTGGGGAAACCTCTCCTGAATTTTGAGTTTGTTGTAATAATTGCAGCCCTTGAACTTTTGTCTCTAAGCCTTACCAGAATCACTGACCTAGATTTTGTTCTAAGGTAGATATAAGTGATGCAGAGCTCCACTGAGGCAAATCTTGGTGGCTAAATAGGTGTATTAGACTTGCTGCAGGTATCCTGATATGGAAACCTCTCATTCTGCCAGCTCCTTCACATAAAAGATTGATTAGACTCCTGCAAAACTTTTTATTCTGGAATAAGTGTTAAGGGAGTTTGAAACACTGTGGGATTTCTGACACGTTGACTAAAGGACTTATTAATTACAAGTTTCGAAGCAACCTCTCCCTTCTTGATAGTTCTCAAATCTCTCCCAGACAGCTACAGCACTTTGCTAATAGGACAGAAGTTACAGCCTCTCTGGAGCAAGCATCACTGCCATTCCCACACCTGTCTCCCCTCGACCTCCTCTGCTCTGTATTTGTCATTTTCCTGGTGACACAGGAAGTTACCTGAGATGCTGTTTCAGGATGTAGCAAGTTTATATTGGGTTATGAAATACAGAAAACCTTCTACAGCAACCCTGACATTTGCAACTTGGTAATTGTGTTATGTGCCAACTCTTGCTCTGTCTCTTGTTGAACCCTTTGTGCTGTCGTGTTGTTCAGTGCTTGTTCCATGAGTCTCATCTCAGTGCTGGTTTTCTCCCATAAGTGTACAGCTAACCCAGAGCTGTAGCAGTGGTGGGGTAGAAGTTCACAGTTTAACGCCTTTTCCATTTTTGTCATGCACTGAATAAACCTGTCAGAGTTAGCTTAGGTGGTCATTTGAGTGTGCTGTATTCATTACTATAGGCTTTGATTTTTAATTTGCCATTGCTGATTGTATTCAGACCAGTCCTTATTAATACATGATTCTCAATGTGTAGGATTTCTGTTGTCAGACTAAGTTTTAGAAAACATTATTAACTACCAGAGCTCAAAAATTCCCTTGCTTTTTAATGGGCCCACCATGTGTCTGTGTATTTGGGAACGTTTTTTACAGCCACTGTGGGGCTGGGAATGAGCTTGACTCAATTTTTGTTGAATACCATATATACTTGCAGTGCTATGTAAGTGATATCTAATAACAACAACATGTGTGGCATTGGGTAACCAGTTTAGGTGTTTTGAGAACTGTTAAAAACCATGTCATATATTTAGTATAGTAAGTTTCAACGGCACCTTTGCAGCCATAAATAGTTATTTTAAATGCCTTCTTTTTTTTTAAGTGCTACTGTTATCAGCTGAATTGGCTTATTTCAAGAATTCCTAAATACATGGTTTTCCTTGTCTAGCATAAATTCACGTTATTTGCACTGCCTTAAAAAATTATAAGTAAAGGTTGTATTTATACAAAAATTCATTCTTTCTTTTGGGTTTTTTCAGATTCCATTGTTTTTAATAAATTTTATTTAATTCAGTGTGTGAAATCAATGAGAAACAATTTGCATAATAGCAAATAGTTAAGTGTCTGTTTAAATTTGCACTTTGTAGTATATTGAAAAATCTTTCCCCATAAGACAAACTACAGAGACATGTCTCTTAGTTTTGCCTCTTCAGCAAAACAGCTGTTACATACATGTGACTTTCAGACATGATCTTATCTACCTTCATTTGGTGTGATTGCATTTTAAAGGTTGAATACATCCTGTCAATTTTTCATCTTCATGTTAGACGCAGGATGGAATTGAATTTTAACTCCATTCCATTTAACTTACATTTCTCATTTGAGTCAGCCAAGGAGAAAATAAGGTATGACAGGAAGTGGGGGGAAGTGTTTCTCACTACCAGTAATCTCACCTACATAATGTGAACACAGTAGTACAGTATCAGCCACAACATAGTAGTTCAGCACCAAACTTGTATCTATTCAGATTCATCTGTGGCTTCTCCACATTTTGTTCCAAGCATTTTGTTCTTTGCTTCATCCTTAATCTGCTTTCTATTTTGAAAGCATACTTTATCTCCTTGATTGTAGAGGTTAGAGTGGAAATACTGTTGTGTTTCAAGTCCTGTAGGACCATTACATTTATTGCTTTAATACCATGGATTGCGGTCCACAACTCTCTTCTGTTAGAGTTCACTAAAATAACACAGAAACACAAAATTATTTTCTTTAGCTTGTTTTATTTCAGTCTTAATATAATTAATAATTCTGCTGCCAAAACCCTTCTTCCCAACTTTGCCAGATAGTAGTCAGCAATCATCTTTCATTTCCCATTTTTATGTTTGGATAGGTACAGGTTTGTGGCTTGCAGAGGCAGGGTCTTAGGCCTTCTGGTTTGTAAGTCTAGTTGAAGTTTTCTGTGAAATTTCTGTCCTACATTTACATCATTTACATTGTACTTTGTGATCTTTGTGATGTCGTGATGCATGCGGTCCCTATCCGATTGGTGTGCTTACTTTTTGATTTTGAAATAATGCAGCACAAACATTTGCCTATTTTGCAAAGAGTGATCACTGGCAAATAGCAAAGGTGTAAAATTGAACTACAAGCATGTAGTTGAACATTAATACCAGTGGATTCCAGCTGTATACCACAGTGTGTTTTTACAGCCAGCCATGTTACCAAGACCTACCTCCACCTATTTAGGGAAATAGTTTCCAGATATGAAAGTATTGTCCTGAGGCTAAGAAGGCAAGATTTTGATGTCCGGCTGCACTGCTGGCTCATGGTTTGGCCTCAGGTAAGACACCATCACATCCCTTGATTAGCTGCTGGGAGAGTGGGAAGGGTGAGTTTACTTCCCGTGGCACAGCAGTTTCAGGGCTGTAGTTGGAAAGTGAAATAGTTTGTTGCAGTCAGACTGTAGGACTGTTTTGTTTAAAGAAATTTTAAAGAAACTACCTGATCTTGACCTGAAGTCTTCACTCACATTCCATCTTTAATAAATATTAGAAACTTTGCCTGGGACTAATCATCATGTCAACAGTAAATTAGAGAATTGTTAGATAAATATGAAAACAATGTATATTATAAGAATAGACATCTATTTTTAAAGCAGTGCTATATTTTTTTTTAATTTACAGTATCAAATGTATTTAGTACTTGCAAAATTCACTTGACATTTTTACCATTGTTTTCCATACAGTATAAGCCTGCTAAGACGAAAAGGAATCCTAAAATCAACAACCTTTGCATTTGTTTTTTTCAGGTCTGAAGGTGAAAAAGTGGTGCATGCTTTGTATTTTGTTCTCCTAGTATTAGCATGTTAGCCCAGAGTCTTTCTGCAGCTACAGTCATTCAGAAACTGTTGAAAAGGTGCAGTGGGGAGTTGATTTTGGCCTGCAGTGTGCATTTATTCTTTACTCTCAAGAAATTGTTAGCATTGTTGTGGAACATAGGTCTTCCCTTTCAAATACCCCCTTGTTATCCTTGAAATAGTAACATTTTCCCTACTGGAAGATGTCTTTTTCATTAGATTTTTGTTTCTATCTCCAGCTTTTGCCCATCAGTGCTCATCCTGGCTTTGAATGAACTCAGAGTCCCAGTAATCTTTGGAAGGGAAGCTGAAGGCAATATTTTCTTACCCGAAAGCTCTGCAATAGCTGCGCTGTCTGGAAACAAAGCCAGTTTTTCCTTCTCAGGCATTATAGGGACAAGTTTTGAGCTTTGAAAGGATAAGAGTCAATGTCCACAGGGACTGGAGAAATAGAGAGTTAAGTGTTAGTAATCTGCAATAAATGGTATTATTCCTGGTAGATGAGAAGGAGATATGAATGCAACATGCGGTTTTATTGTATTCCGGTTCTCACTTACTATGCCTAAAATATTATCCCACAGCCTATGCATCCATACACGTGGGAAATGTATAGGAAATGTCACTTGTGAAATGTGATTGATAGGTATTAATAAAGTTTTACTGTTGAGTAATAATTACTCACTGGTAGTGCATATCTAAGGAATAGCTTTTAGGAGTTTTCCCCCATATTACTGATTACTGGCTCTTCCTTTAGCTAATATTTTATATACACATTTTGGAAGGAGAAATATTACATAAGACTAGTAAAATAGTCAGTACTAAGAAGATGATACTGTTTTTCCTGACAATATTTTTTTATAAGAAAAACAGCATGAACTAGGACCGTCTGCATGCTGAATTCAGGTTCAGTTCCTCTGTGTGTAGCATCAAGCTGACCTTTCTGCTTTCTGCATTTACCCTCTGCAGACTGCTTGCAAATGCAAACAATAAAACTGGGCTCACAACGAGTCTTTTTCAGTTGTCGGGGCTATATGCTGACCTGTGGAAATCACTACACTTACGTTAAAAGACAAGTAAACTACAAAAAATTAGAATAATCTAGGCAAAAGCCATAGAGCCATTTATTGTTAAGTTTGTTCATTTCCTGTATATTCCTTTGTTTTCCATTATTTTTAACTTAGGCAGCCTTAAAACTATAACACTAAAAAACCTTTCATGTCACGCATTTACTTGAGAATAAGTATCTTGGAAACTGCATGAGTTATTTTTCAGCACAAGAGTGGGGAAAAAAAAGAAACAGGAATAAACAGAGAGCTTACAAAATTAGGGACAAGGACTGAGCAACAAAGAATGCTGTGTCTTTGTTGTCAGGAAGTGAATGCTGGGCAGAGATAACTGCCAAGGATAAAACTGCATTAGATCTTGTCAAAGAAATTAAAACAAATAGCACACTCTTCACCTGTATAAATAGAAGTTTAAAAAGGGAAGAGGTGAAACCACTGGGGGCAGGGGGCAGTTTGCACTCTGTCATTCTGCCTTTCCCCCCTCCTTTTTCCTTATTTTTAAACATTTATCTACATTTACTAGTTCTTTTCCAGTGCAGCTTTGTCACTGTGACGGCAGAGTCTACTGTGCATGTCAGTCTTTAGCCAGGGAGCCCTTGCTCTCTGAAATACCAGTTTTGCAGAGTGAAGGAGTCCCAAAGAGCAGCAGTATCCAGCCCACACCCGTCCCCACTGTGGATACAGGCAGGGTTTGACAGCAGCAGGGGACTAGCAAAGACTCATGTAGCCACTGCACCAGTGAGAGGCCCGGTATTTATCCTCCTGAGTGGCAGATGGTTTCTTCCCAGTGCCTGGATCTACCTCTCAGCATGAAAATGACTGGGGCATACCACAGGTCACCACTGCTATTTTCCATCTTGTGTGAGATCTTCTGCTTTATAAGCAAGAGAACTTAAGTTTTGCTGGGCAAGACAGTATCTTCTGTCATAGGAATACTGTAGTTGGAGGTACGATTAATGGCAAAAGGCACACCAGTAAAGACTACAGTAGCCCAGTGCCCTAGTGTTAGTTTAGAGGGGTAACCAAATTCAGAAGGGTAGCAAGGGTTCCTAAACAAAGTAATGAGTTCCTTAAGTCTCAAGAATCAAACTCTCCAACCTTCCTGAGTAGATTAATGGCAATGGTATTTTGTTGTGGGAACTGTACCTGCCCAGTATATGTTAGTTAGCATTCTCCTCAGGTGGACAAACAAGAATGGAAGGAAGAACAGTAACAAAAATGTCATGTTGCAGCATCTCTTAATTCTGAAGTGCAGGTACAGAGACTTGATATTCACATCTTTATTTGTCTCCGTGAATAATAAATAGTAATCAAATTACATGGAGATGGCGGTGAAGAAATATCAGCTGATGGATTGTTCCTTCATCTTAGAAGAGTCTTCCATTTTTAGTATTTTAAATTCGTACTCTTCCTTTTTTTATCCCATTCCTTTCGAACAGTGCTCATGTGAAAGTTGATGTGTGTATGTTATGTTTGCTTATATAGGACAGTTCTATCAGAAGGCATTTTATATACAATATAGTCATTCATGCACATACGTACTGATATAAACAAAACAATATAAAGCTTCAATATAACAAACTAACCATCAGAATAGATTGCATTCACAATCTATGTGAAATCTAAGAAACTCAGAGACCTTTCATGCCTCAGTGACATGCATAGCAGTGCAGGACAAGTCTAAGCCACAAGCAATCCTAGTGATATATGCCACCCCTCACATATGGCATTTCTGGCTCCCAACCCCTGTACTCGGTGCAGATGGGTTACACTGTGGAAATCATCTAGTTCCTAATTTTTCCCAGGAAATAGGCAAGGCAACTTAGCTGTCTTTCCCAAGTTACACCAGTCTTACAAATTTCCTGCAATTCATCATGAAACTGGCAAAGTGTTCAGCTGATATGAGGACCACAGTAAAAAGTGTCTTGTAGATACACTTCGTGCTTCAGGTCACCAGGCAAAGAATTCACTGAGAATTTTATTCTCATCATCTCTGCTGGTGATCCATAGACTTCACACAAGGCTTTAGAACTTCAAGGTTTTTTCAGTTGCTGGTTTTGTTTGGTTATTGCTTAGAGAATTGCCCATTGCTGTGACAACAAGCAAACAAACAAGCAAACAAAAAAAAAAAAAACCCAAAACCCCCAAAAAACCCGAACAACAACAAAACTAACCAAACCTCTAAAGGCTCAATTTTCTGTCTTTGGTTTTTCAACAGGTTTTTTTGTATAACAAAAATTTCTGACTTTTAATATAAAACAAACAAACAAAAAATAACTTTTTTTTTTTTAAAGAAAGAGAGGAAGATGGTTCTGTGGCTTATATACAAAATTTGGAGACCAGGTTGTGTTTGTATTGCTTGTTCACACATGGTCCTTGAGTTTATGCCAAGTTTATAACCTCCCTATCCCACTTTCTTCAATACCAAAATGAGGATGATGAGACATAGCAGAAAACTTAGAAGGTCTGATACAAATAATTCCAAACTGATCAGAGATTTTCCATATTGTGGATTAACTGGCTTTTAGATTTTATACTTTTTTCTGGATGATGAGAAGGTATTACTTACTACAGAATTACTTTTTATCATTATGAACAAATGAGGAGAAAATGGGATGGAATCGACTATTTCCCCTAATTTTGACCACTTCAAAGCATGTACCAAGTTCAGTACTCAGCAGGTTTTCCTCATGTACCTGTTTTTTAGGTTGTGCTGTTGATGGGCATCCAACCCCAAACATCACCTGGCTTTACTCTGGTGAGCCTCTCAGTCTGCAACATCAACTCCTGGCAGCAGGACGGATTCTTCAGATACTCAATGTTAGTGATTTCACTGGTGGTGAGCTCAGCTGCCTTGCTCAGAATGAGGCTGGCTCACTCACACAAATCATGTCCCTGGCTATACAAGGTAACTCTTCAGTTTCAGTCCTTTCACCCTGGAAAGCTCTTGCCATGGACTTTTCCCTGCACTGCCTTTCTCATCCTGAACTTCTCCCCTCTACAGCCATCACCATGCATATCAGAAAAAAGATGTCTTAATGATTTATTGCCATGGATATAGATTTGCAAGACTGCTGGGTACCTTACAGTGTCTTAGGTTTTACTTTACCAAATGACACCAGATAGTTCCCCCCTGCTGAGCATAAAGTATACCTTACTGATTCAAGCTATACTTACACTGAGCCTGGACAATTTTCTTGTCCAGAAATTAAAGACAGAGGTGGCAGAGTTTAAACGCCTTAAGCCAGAAGCCCCTCTGTTAACACACAAAGGTCAGTGTCTCACAATCTGTTTGTCCTTGAAAACCCTTCACTTGTAAAAGTTCTGGAACTGTTATTGTTAGAGATCTCATAGAAATAAGACAAAGGCAATGAAGCCACAGAACACTGTGGTGCAGCTGGGTTGGAACGGAATATGCTGCTTTCATTGCCCCAACTGTCAGTAATGGAGAGGCGAAGAACTTAACTTTTCCTTCAATTTTGGTATAAAATTTTGAGTATGTTGCAACTCCCGCATTTATCTTCAGGGCAGATCATCTGTGTGAACTGTCTGGTAAGAGACACAATGTTTCAAGATCATAGAGTCATAGATACTGCTGGGAACTACAGTTAACCACATGATCATTAAATTATGCACCTCTAAAAGTATAGTCCTGCTCGCTGGCATCTGGCTTCACTTAACTGCCATACCATGTTATTCACTTTCCATGCCTGATGCTTCTAAGCACCAAAAAACTGGGTTTGTTACACCAAAGGCAGTCCGGGGTTTGAATCATGTGCTTTGCAGGGGTAGGTACCTCCTCTTCACTGAATCCTTGTATTTCATCCTAGAGAACATCTTCAACTCTCTCCTTTCTAATTGAACTCCTGCTGTCAGTTTTTCAGTGTTAACATGCCTCTCCCACACTTCCTGGCAGAATACCGGTGGTCGGTGGACAAACTGACTGCTTGTTCGGCTTCCTGCGGCCACAGAGGGGTGCAGCTGCCCCAGCTGAGGTGCTTACTCGATGGGGCCGAAGTCAACGCCTCCTACTGCAGAGAGACACCCAAGCCATCTCTGCAGCCCATCGCATGCAACAGAAGAGACTGCCCTTCACGGTTCGTCTGCCTCATGTAAAAACAGCTTACATGCATCTAAGATGTGCTGGAAGAGTTCTTTGTACAGGACATCATACCACTGCAGCCTCTCCAGTGCCTGTTTGGAGAAGTCATGGCTAAAAGGGAATTTACGAGTGCTTAATCCAGACAGCTGGGATTTTGTAGCAATATTTGTGGAAAACTTAGTACAAGGTAGAAAGAGAGTTCACAGCTTTCATTGTCTTGGGTGATTCCAGCCACACCTGATGTCGGATATAAATATCATGCCTGTTCTGAGCACTGCACACGTGGAAATTTTGTCACCCAAGAACTGTAGGATCATTTATTTTTTGTGTTAAACATGGCTTCATAGGAGTTTGCCCCAACAATATAACAGACAAGAAGCTAAGATGAGCAGCTATTTTGTGATTTTATTCTGAGTTCCTTTGTTGCCTGAACACAAATATGGGCAGGACTGTGGCTGTAGCCACAGCTGCAAAGAATTCCCTTAGAAGGGTGGAAGTACCTTTTGTAAAATGGGCGCATCCCATCAGATCTAGCAGGCATGAAGGGGGCTCCTGCCTGTTTCTGGAGTTTGCTAGCTTGTGGTTGCCTTGGAATTGTAACTCTCTGCCCTTGTAATCCCCTGGTTTTCACTTACTGCTAAACACAAAGGAGCCAGGACAGCTTGAAAGACTTCTGGCTACACTTAGGTCTTCCTCTGCCACACCTCAAGTACTGTGTTCAGTTTTGGGCCCCTCACCACAAGAAAGAAGAAGGACAGAGAAGCTGGTCAAGGGTCTGGAGCACAAGTCCTATGAGAAGTGCCTGAGGGAGGTGTGGTTGTTTACCTTGGAGAAAAGGGGGTTCAGGAGACCTTATCACTCTCTACAACTTGAAAGGAGGCTGTGGTAAAGTGGGTCAACCTCTTCTTCCAAGTGACAAGTGACAAGACAAAAGGAATCAGCATCAAGCTGTGCCAGGAGAGGTTTAGATTGGATGTTAGGGAAAAATTCATCATGGAAAGGGTTGTCAAGCATTAGAACAGTTGGCCCAGGGAAGTGATTGAGTCATCATCCTTGGACGTATTTAAAAGATGTGTAGATGTGGTGCTTAGGGGCATGGTTTAATGGTGGACTTGGCATTGCTGGGTTAATGATTGGACTTGCTAATATGAAAGGTCATTTCCAACCTAAATGATTCTCTGACTTCACCTCATACAAAGTTTTTTTTTCTTCTACACCCTTGGGTGCAAAGAAGAGTACATCCTGAGAGTTCTTCCAGAGAGTCAGTGTAGTGTTATGCTCCCTCCATATTAAAAATGTCCTGCTTCTGCAATTCAGTATCTCCTTAGCTGAGATGTGTAAACATGTTTTTCCGTATTTTTCGTGGTGTTACTCCCTCCTCTCCCTTATTTCCAGTGTGGATATGGTATGTTTCAGTATACAAGCACTTGGAAGTAGTGAGCATCTCAAAAGAAATTTAGTACAACTTCTCTCATTCAACAGTGATTTGGGAGTTGTATTTAAAAAAGACAGTCTAAGCTGAGGCAAGGAGAAGTGCTAAGCAACCTGATGGGAAGTGGCCAGATTCACCACTCTTGCTGTGTCTTAGGCATATTGCAGGTTTCTGTTTAATTACCTTTTCAAATATATTCCTACCCTTCTTTGCAGGCAAATGTTTTCTGAGTTGCAAGCTGAGTCATAAGAAAGAAACCAAAACAAAATTGATGAAATATGAAACATGCTCATTAGCAGCAGTTTTCCTTGGTGTTGACAGTAAATTCCATGGGAATGGTTTGTGTCTTTTTATACCTTCCCTGAATTGTAACACAACCCCAAATCCTCCCTCAACTCCTGAGAAACTGCTGATATGTAAGCTTGGAAATAAAAGTTGATTGACATGCAGACCAGAGCTTTATGAGCAATGCGGAAATTGCGGGTTCAACCTCACCAAACTGCATGAAAAAGTACCAGTGTTCTTGTTTTCCAGGTTGGGAATATGTTTGTTTATACTTGTTTCTGTGACCACTGGAGTTAATCACCTGCAGAAGACAGAGAAATAGAAATGAATGTCTCTCCAGGGGACTGGAGAATGCCTACTGCCTATTTTGTAAAGTAATCATAAACACTGCTGGTGAGGGACATGATAGGCAGTATTTTACTCCCAAAACCACACAAATCCTGCCAAGTATCCAGAAACCTAATGAAGCAAACTGCTGACTTGACCATAAAACTATTCAGAAAACTAGCAGTCAGTTGCATTCTTCCTATCCCTACCTAATGCTTTCCCAAACATGACTGTACGAATGTTTCACCCAATGATCCTTACAGTGACAAAATGTATAAGATTATTATTTTCTGTTATTACAGCCTTTTAGCTAGTTGGACTGGATTTTTAAATGCCAGTACAGAGGGGTTCAGAGCCTCAGCCTCAGCTGTTGAATGCATGGTCTGGGCTCAAGAGGAAAGAACAGTGTCCCTCCTTCCCTGGGCTATTCCTGAGCAATGTTCAGGCTTTTCTGGGTTATCCCAGCTGTCAGGGGTACAACAGAGGAGGCCCGCACCAGCAGGACCCAGCAGGCTTTTGGCTGTTCTCTCACAGCAAATTTGAAGTGGCCTGTGAGCTCCAGCAATTACACAGAGACAGTTTTCCCTACTAAGCAGCGCTGCTGGGCTAGTCCTAGCATTGTGACTGTAGCCTGTGACCAAGGCTTCCATGGTACCACGGTGTAAGAGCAGACTTGCCCAACCCCTGTGCCAGGGCTACAAGTATTTACTAAGCCTCTAAAAAGGGCTAGAAAGCCTCTAAAAAGGGCTAGCTTTAAGGGCTAGAAAAATAATTCTGTGCCCAAAGAGCCTTGAGAAAGATAAATTAATGGAAAATGTGCTCTTTTCTCAGCTTTCATCCTCTGAGAGCAGTTTTCAGTGATGACTATGGGAGGCTGAGACACTCAGCTTTCCAGGATTGCACGCTAAATGAGCCAAGCCACTGTTGCCTGTCTTTGGTCCAACAGATGAAGACCTGTTGATGCCAAGGATCCTGCAGATGGTGACACATGCCTGCCCCCTGACATGNTCTCCTTGCACGCGGAGCTGTGGTGGAGGCCTACAGACGCGGCGAGTGACATGCCAGCGCCTGACAGCGAAAGGCAGCTCTGTCCCAATGTCCAACGAGGCTTGTGCCCAGGTGTCCAAGCGCCCTGTGGACACACAGAACTGTAACAGGCAGCCCTGTGTTGAGTGGGTGGCCACCTCCTGGGGCCAGGTAAAGAACAAGGCAGCATTCCAAGGACAGCCCCTTAGCGTGGGCTAGACAAAAGAGACAGAAAATGAGGGGAGTGATTTTTCAACCTAGTATCCTTAGGTTATAGTTTGCAGGCTTTTGAGGAGGCCACTAATTTGCTCAGCTCTTTCTTTCTGTATATGATGCACTGCCTGCTTGGATTTCTGTAGCTTCCCACAGTCCCTAGAAATGCTGCTTGTGAACAGCACTTTTACTGCAGACCCCTGTGTCCTCCAGTGGAAAGGTCTGCAGTTCCTTGTTACAGTGATAAGTGACACACCTGGGAAGTAGCCTTCTTCAGGTCTTAATTCCCCTTACTAGCCAGGGAGAGTGCTTCAGTCTTGGCTGGCTGGAGTTAGGACTGATGATTGTGATAGATTCAAGGCAGGGGGATCGTACAATAATTCTGTTTTACGAAGTTGCTGATGTTTCCTGAGAATACCAAAAAGTGTGAGCTTTCTTGATTTGCTTCATGGTGAAAGGCAGAATAGAGGGCTAAAAGCATTTTCAGACTACTTCATGCTGCTTTGCAGATCTTCAAATTCTCTCTGGGCAGATTGCAGTACATCAGGTTTTCTTATAATGTTGGTAGTAAAAAGTGCCTTCAGCTACTAGATCACGTTATTGTTCGCTACTTGAAAACATCTTCATTTAAATCTGGAAAGGTGACTGAGTTATTGTATTACAAGTAAAGCTTGGAATTATAACTTTATATCAAAGAAAAAAGTTTTCATTCCCTATGGAACTCCAGGAAAGGACTGGATCATCTTCGCAAAAACCATTTTGAGCTGTATTGTTCCCCATGGCATCATACTCAGCTGAGACAATCAGATAGTTCAGAATTAATTTCTTAGACCTAATCTCTGTGCATTATCATATAATATTTCTTCTACCTAGCTTACAAAAAAAAAACCAGATTGAGTTCCACATGGTTGCATCCTGCTCAGTCTCCAAGCCTGTTACACAGTTAGTAACATTTCAGTGGCTCAGTGGATCCATGACCTGCTTGGTAGTATCACAGGGTATCAGGTCCCCGTTGCACAGGTGTAGTGATCAACTTTCCTAGTTCACAAAGAAAATAAACAGCCTACCTGCTCTACCCCCATCTCTAGAATTAGTTCCTTTTCTTCATTTAATGTTCCTGGCATTTTGAGCTCCACTGTGTAATCCCATGGTGTTTTTAAACTAGTGACTCAGGCTTCCTGGTGATGAGGACTGCTAGCCCCTGCAGATAGCACAGAAATGCTCCGCATATTCCAGTGAATGACATTTCCAACAAGTCAGTTGACTGGAAGCAGCTGGAAGCCTGGCAGTCACTGCTTCTCTCTCCCAGTTGTCAGGGAGGGAAGAAATAGCAGGAGGAAGGGAGTATTATTTGAGGAGTGCATGGTAGTGTGAAACAGGGCTCCTACTGATGAGGGAGTGGAGGTGGCAGAGGGATCGGTCAGCAGCCATCCCCTGGCAAAAATTCCTGCTTCACACTAATGGCCCCTTATTCAGCCCTCAGTTTGTTCTTAGTTTCCTAATAGTTGATATAATTTTAAAAGAGCACAAATACATGCTTCATACCTATAGCAAGTTATGTTTTAATCAAAGGAGAGGATTAGGAGAGTTAAACTGAAATGTGATTGTTAAGCTTGAATATGTTAGGATAGCCTCAATTTTGGAGCAAGCTTGCATGTCTGTTCCGCTTTACATGCTTGCTGCTTTTGTTTATTGTCCTTCAATGCTTTTAAATTATTAAATGGAGTGGAATATGTTCTTGGTTCAATGCATTCTTAGTTATTTGGCCATAACTTTTGCTAGTACAAGCTGCAAAATGCACAGCAAAAGTAATGTATTGAGATTTCCTGTATGGATCATAGGCTCTTGGCTAATGGCATGAGAGCATTTAATTTCCCCTAACAGACATATTTAAGATTAAATTCTTGAAGAGAAAAGGTAATGAATCTACACAGCAGATACAGAAATGCAGTTTAAACTCTGCTGGAGGAGAGTGAGGTAGAGCAGAAGATGACTGCACAGTCAGCCTTCAAAGCCTGCAGAGGTGCAGAAAGTTGTTGAAATCTCTGCAGTCTCTGAATGGCAGTATACACTTTGTTTCACTAGCAGTTTTATAAGAATGGAACATGCCCTGTCTTTTACCTCCCCTAAGTGAGTCTTCTGTGTTCGCAGTGTAACGGGCCTTGCATTGGACCACGACTGGCTGTACAGCACCGACAGATATTTTGCCAGACCAAAGATGGGACTTCTGTGTCATCTGATCAATGCAGTTCCTTACCAAGGTAGGACAGAAGTGTCTTATGTCTGAGCCCACAACCCTTTTCAGAGATATAGAATGGACTAGTGACTTAACTGAAATCTTATGAGCTTCCCTTACGTAAAAAAGAGGTCATACTGTAACCTGTACAGTTATGTGTAACAAATCTTACCAGGCTTAAGCCCAGACTTCCCTATTTAGCTGGCCAACAACTGGAAAATCTTCTATGCATGCCAAATCCTGACTGCAAGGTTGTGTTATATCTTCTTAAGGTGCCAGTCTTCTCACTTATTTAAACACAAACTCTAACAGAAAAAAAAAGGGTCTCCACAGGTTTTGTTTTCCTGCAGATAAACTCCACTGTCAACATTGTAAAGACATTTCCTTTACATGAGACAGGTATGTAAATCATGACCGATCATGACTGAAAATTAATGTAATGGGCTTGTTTGCTCCCACTCATGCTTTTTCACTATCTGTGTGAGAAATAGATATGAACCAAGTGTGCCTATACATCTTCTGTGAGACTGTCTTGAAAAGAAAAGGAGGGTTTCAGAGAATTGGTTCTGTTCCCACTGGCTGTAAAGCCATAAAAATGTTGCAAAGTCCTGCTGGACCACATCGGTCACCACTCATTTCACCTTTCAGCAGATCTGGTTTGGCCCTTCATAGAGATGGCATTTCAGCCAAATCCTCAAATGGTTCGAATGGTCATTTAGCCTGGTGTTGGTATACCAGTGTGCACCCCCTGAGGGTCTGGTCCTTGAGAGTAGTTCAAAACTGCTGGCCTCACTTGGCAGCCTTTGAAGATCTGATCCATATAGTGCTCTGAGTGAATTACCTTTGGGATATGTAATGTTTGCTGTCCCTCCCTCCCTCTCTCCCTCCTGCCCACAGGCCATTGAGCACCCAGAACTGCTGGACTGATGTCTGTGGTGTGCACTGGAGGGTCAGCCTATGGACCGTCTGCACAGCTACGTGCGGAAACTACGGCTTCCAGTCCCGGCGTGTGGACTGCGTGCACATCCGCACCAACAAGCCCGTGATGGAGCACCACTGCTCCTGGAGGCCAAGACCAGCAAACTGGCAGCGCTGCAACATCACACCCTGTGAAAATGGTACTTTGCTGAGAGGAGGGGAGGCAGAGTGGTGCAGGAGTAGGAAAGAAGGCAGAGTCATCTCTCAGAAACACAGCACTGGACCTTGCAGCTGGGCTTCCTGGGGAAACCTCCAGCCCAGACATCTGTAAAATCCAGTGTCTAAAGCTCAGCGTCGCAGAGAGGAGTGCTGCCCATTGCGGGGTTATTTGGCAAAGGTGTTAGTGCTGGGATTGTGTCCCCTTTCTAACAGCATGAGAAATAATTCATGCAGTCTCCTGTAGCAAGTCTAGAGTAGGCCACCAAGTTGATCAGAAGGATGGAGCACCTGTTGTGTGAGGAAAGGCCAAGGGAAATGGGATTGTACAGCCTGGCTTTGGGGTGACCTACCTGTGGCCTTCCAGTACCCAAAGGGAACTTACACGAAAGATGGAGCAAGACTATTTACAAGAGCGTGTAGTGACAGAACAAGGGGGAATGGGTTCAAATTGAAACAGAGTAGTTTTAGATTAGCTATTAGGAAGAAATTCTCTACTGTGAGGGTGGTGAGACACTGGCACAGGTTTCCCAGAGAAGCTGTGGATGCCCCATCCCTGGAGGTTTTCAGTACCGGGTTAGATAGGACTCCAAGAAACCTGGTCCACTGAAAGGCATCCCTGTCCACAGCAGGAGGAGTGGAACTAGATGATCTTCAAGGTCCCTTTCCAACCCAAACCATTCTATGATTCTATGATAACCTTCAGTTAATGGTACAGACAGAAAGTAAAACACAAATCAAAACCACACTTATGGCTGTAGTCCAAATCCAGTGGCTAGGTGGGTAGGTGGATGATGGGAAATCATGCAGGAAAGACTCCTGTCTTTCAGATTACAAGCAACGAATTGGGCCTTCCAGGGGACTAGAAAAGTTACTAATTAAAAAAAAAATTGAATGAACAAAAGAGAACAGATGATGTGCCTGTTTGGAATTTTGCTCTCATCCACTGTCTTGCAAGCCGGTTGCTTTGCAATCATTGCAGATGCAGCAGCAGGACCCACATGTGCTAGCCTATATTCACACCAGCTCTGATGCTCCCTCTCAGCAGAGACAAAATGGACTACACAGGTCCAAATTCATGAGTTTGGGGGGCCCTAATGGAAGCTGAAGTGATGAGGGAGATTACAGGTATCAATCAGGACCTTTGCTATAAGACCTCCCAACACAAAGGTCCTCCTCGTGGCCACCCAAGGATATATGTTCTCAGGTAAGAAATTCCTTGTTCATAGCTTCATCACCATTTCTGCTTTTGTTTCTCCTTTGGCAGTGGAGTGCAGAGACACCACAAGGTACTGTGAGAAAGTGAAGCAGCTCAAACTCTGCCAGCTCACCCAATTTAAGTCACGTTGCTGTGGGACTTGTGGAAAATCTTGAAGACAGACAAAATGACAATGGAGGAACAAGGGGATCACAGCCTTTTCTTCACTGAGGCAAAGGCTTTTGCAGAAAATACAGATGGAATGGAATGATCTTTTTCATTTTATTTATTTATTTCCCTTTTTTAAAAAAAAAAACAACACCTTTTACCAAATCATTGTTGTAAAGGGACTTGACAAGTTTTCCCTTCTATCAGACTGGGAGACAGAATGCAGAAAAAACATGGTCATGAGGGTAGACCACAAACAGTCAGAGAGACCCATGACACCAGAAATGGGTATGAGAGGAGTGAGGCTTCCCCTTAATCTGTGTGCATGCCTGGGGGTTACACCAAGAGACGNGTGGCAGAAGACACTGACCCCCACCTCACTACAACCTCCTTTCAGGCAGTTGTAGCGAGCAATGAGGTCACCCCTGAGTCTCCTCCCAGCTAAACAACCCCAGCTGCCCCAGCTGTTCCTTATAGGGTGTGTCTTCTAGACCTTTCACGAGTTTTGTAGCCCTTCTCTGGACACGTTCCATCACCTCAATGTCTTTCCTGTAGTGAGGGGCCCAAAACTGAGCACAGGATTTGAGGTGTGGCCTCACTAGAGCCGAGTACAGGCAGAGAATCCCTGCCCTCATCCTGCTGATCACACTATTGCTGATTCAGGCCAGGATGNTTACCAAATCATTGTTGTAAAGGGACTTGACAAGTTTTCCCTTCTATCAGACTGGGAGACAGAATGCAGAAAAAACATGGTCATGAGGGTAGACCACAAACAGTCAGAGAGACCCATGACACCAGAAATGGGTATGAGAGGAGTGAGGCTTCCCCTTAATCTGTGTGCATGCCTGGGGGTTACACCAAGAGACGGGTGAGGAAGAGTACCAGAGTAAAAACCTAGCATCATATTACAGAATCACAGAATCANTGACCAGCACCCCAGGTCTCTTTCTGTTGAGCAGCTCTCACCTCTCTTAGACTAGACTTAAGACTTGAGAACACAAGCACAGGATTTTGCTTTATAAACTTGTTACGTCCCAGATTGGAAGCCTTTTTCATTTCTAAACCCCTCTCTCCTTCCTGCATCAGACAAGGAACATCCTTGTGATCTTTGAGGATCTGGTGTCTGGGAAAGTTGAATAATGGTCTGTAACACAAGTGAATCTAAAATACACCTGAAAATGTTTCCAGTTTGAGCTTGTGAGGGAGGACTGGTGATTGAAGAGTTGCCCTCAGCACAGAGGTGAGGTGGTGATGTTAATTATTATCCAGCAAAAGCAGAACAAGTATGATCTGCTTGACACACTTTAGTACAAACCTGCAAACACTGTTCCCTAGAGAGCATAGGCAGAAAAGATAGAAATTGTATGTGGTACATGGGAGACACTTTGCATACTGCATCCTACTAACACTTACTTAGAAAAAAGAGGTATTACTTCCCAAAGTTCTGGTACTTTCAGACCTGGGGTTTTGAAAAAGAACTTGAGGAAGTGGGTTTTTCTATTTTGCTAACACGAAATTTCTCTTTCCTGGCAGCCAAGCCTTTTGGACAAGTAGTAGAAAAGAACTTTATTCTGATTTTTCATGGTTGTTACTACTCAGTAGAAAAAGAATGGCTTTAGCATCAGCCCCATAGGACTAATGCAAATAATTTGTAACAAACTTGCTCCTCTCCACAACAAAGCAGGTGTTATAAAGCAGCAGATCCATGTATAACCCCCTGAAGGTTAATGAGAAAATGAGACTCAAACATCACTCCCACAGCATGATTTTGCATGCAGACTGTGAGTCTTTGCTCCTGGCCAGCTGCAGTGGATATTCAGCTAGTGAAGTGCTGCATGATTTTAGTTCCTGGGCCTTCTCTGCTCTGCTCAGAAAAAAAATAAAGTTCGAGGAAATCAGCAAAGAAGAAAGTTTGAGAATTGTGGAACTTTAAAGGAGAACTACCTGATCTTGGGTTTTGGTTCAAGACCTTTTCTAAATGAAGGGCTTGGTTGTGCCTCTCCTGTAATCCCTGTTGGGGCTAGTGCCTTGCGGTATATTAATAAAATGCTGTTCAAGTTCTGCTATGCTACAGCTTTCATGACATGTGGATTTTTCGGTAAAACTGGGCGTCCACTAATGAGTTCAGTGCCAGGTTCATGACATTAAACTCTCAAATTGGCTTACTTCAAAACACATGTGGCAGTGAACACTCTTGGTAGAAATGGGTCTTCAAGAAATAAGCATCAGTGTAACTTTTTATTTAAAAAAAAAGAATAATGACTTTCTGTGTATGTAAATGTATATCTTTTCTGTATATTTATTAGGATTTCTTGTATAAAAAGTGCAATATTAATAATTGTACATTATTTTGTCCAGATAAAAGTATTTTGGTTTTTTTTTTAGATCTCCCCATAATTTTGTTCCTCTAAAATCAACAGTAATAGTGTATTTCTTTTAATTTTATTAGCACTTGCATTTAATTGGGGATCTGCTTCACTGTGCACAGAGTGCTTTATAGACTATGACATGAGGGAGGGATTACATTTTTAACTTGTGAAATGATAGTTATGCATGGAATGAAGGACAATTCCTTAATAACATAATAATAACAATGATGATGATGACGATGTGATGAATATTTTTGATACGTTAGTTAACAAAATGCAGCATGGGGAAATATTTTCTTTTGTGTAAAAGCAAAATATGTTCAAGCTATCACATGTTCCATTGTATCTGTGTAACTGTGCACAGGATAAACACAAAGGATCGGATCTGGCAGGGCCACTGTGTTGCCTCTGCACAATGTGGATTTAATTTCACATGTCTGTCTTCTGAATTGTGACTTGGCAGCCTCTCAGAAAGATAAGGATTACTGGTTATTTTATGAAAGGGTGCTTTCCTTCTCTAAAGAGAAAACAAAACAGCAAATTTGTATTTATATAACTTTTTGTACAAGTAATGCAGGTTGCTTATTTAACTACTACTGTCTGACATGTTGGTTTTTAATCTTAAAAACAAAAGCCAAAGTAGCAAAGCTGTTGGAGTTCTCTGTCCTTATTCTGTATTATGATAGCAGCACACACCTGTTACACAAAGTACACATGATGTACCTGCCTTGGGGAAAGAGGATGTCTTGACTCCTTTTTAAAAGTCTCCAGCCATTAAGTTTCTGCACCCTATCTTGGAGATATGTTTTAATTCTTCATTTGCCTTGCTTTATTGTTTTTTGCTAATGTCTTGCCCATATTGCTCTTGCAGAAGTATAAAGCCATCACTGCTGGTCCAAGGACCATAGAAATCAATAAAAGTATACTTCTTTTTTTCTAAGTAGCAATGCTTCAAGACATAACTTTCCTCAACAATCTGTGGCTTGAAGAAACACTGATTAATTCAGTCTTTCCTTACAGGTTGCTGCTGCCTTCAGTAATGGAGCTGCCAGCTACCTGAAGCATCAGGTGTGTATGCAGAAGGAATTGTGGTAATGGTCTGAATTATGAGGGGAAAGAAGAAAAAAATTAATAAAGCAAAAGCATTTTTTCTTAACAAAGAAAAGAACTGAGTTTTGAAAACTAAGCTGGTTGTTGCTGTTGCAACAAACAAACGTCTCTGCTAAGAGGGGACAGCAATTTTTGTCTGATTTATTGACAGTTTCCCTTGTATGATGTTCCTGCAGATGATTTTTAGATACCTAAACTGCAGGCAAATAGCACCTCACACAGACAAGCAAGTCAAAGACCAGACCTAAGATTTCCAAACAACAGTACTGAAGGCAATGGGAATGTTCTCATTCATTTTCAGTAAAATAAGTGTAGAAGCTGTTGTGTATGTAAAATGAACAACCGGTTTGCTTAGGTTCTCAAGAGAATAATTATTCTCTCTTATGCTTATGGCTTGTTACTACTCAAGTCAAAAAGCCTTCTAAACCTTCAGAGCAAGCTTCCAATTCTGTTCTCCTGACTGATTTTCCTCACAAAGGAAAAACAGTTCTGGAACAAACGTAAAAATACAGTGCTGAAAGGTTCCCCACAGAAGATCTACTCCCAGCCCCTCTTACGTGACAAGGTAAACACAACTGAACTACTCCAGGCATCTGTGTCTGCACCCATGATCTCAAAATAATAGAAGCCATAGCCAGAGTTTTTAAAAGTAACCTTTAGCTAGAAATCTTCCTGCTCTCTAGCTGCAGTCATATGGACTGCAATTGGAGCTTTTTTAGTTTTTAAGTTAGGATTCTTCTTGCAATCTACCTTATCAAACTAAAGGCCTTACTGTTTGGTGCTCAAACATGGATTCATAAATAAATTTGGTTACTTTAGATCAGCATCACCTGACACTGCTATTTGTAGAAGAAGGTGAACCCAAAAGCTTACTCTTTTCCAGCTTTTCAGAACCATAAAATTCTCAAAAGTTTTTAATGGCAGCTTTCAGCGAGTGTCTGATTATTTCAGGTAGCAGTTGAGTAAACAAGCTTCATTCATTCAGTTACCTAACTTCTAACAGAGATGCTTTCAAAGCCTTTTGAATGTCAGATTTTCTCCCAACCCAGCAGTGTATGCAGACGGGAAGCTCGGACCTGTTAATGCTAACTATGGCTGTACCTATTAGCTACAGACCACAGCTTGGGGATCATCGATTTAACCCTTCCCTTCATCCTCTTCTTTAAAGGTATATATAGATATTTATCAATAGTGTTATGTATTAACTGTCCAGTTTTGTGGAAAGTAAACCAAAAAACCTGTCAAATACTTGAGTCAGCACAAAATTGAAGGAGGGGAAAATCAGATCGCCTTCCTCTACTGATCTTATACATTTCTCACATCGAAAGCATATCGGTTGATCATTATTTCACCTAAATTGCTTTTTATCATCTCCAGCCAACATCTCCTCTCCAGTCAGCCAGAATCAAATCTAAAATCTGGCCATATGCATTGTCATTTTAGTATTTTTTTAATAGAAATTTTTCACTAAGGCATTTCAGTAATTTCAACTCAAGTAATCCTGATTTAGGGGAAAAGACATACCAGCACCTCCTTTTCTGATTGAAATACTTACTTCTATTCTCACCTGCTTTTTCACTGAAGTGCAATACCCTTTCCCATTCTCAATTTCACGTGTGAAGACATGAGCACAACGATACATTTTATTCTCCATCTGTCCCTTAGAAAAGTAAGTAACAGTGCTCAGTCTCATCTTTTCTTCCATTGTCTCTGATGAAGACTGAGACTAGAAACTCCGTGAAAGCACAGACTACAGCCCTTCATTTTTGCCAGAATGGTTACAAAGCCTTTTACATCCTCTACTGACACAATTCAAATGCATATTGTGGTGTTTGAGGCAGCAAAGAAGAAAGTATGCAAGTGTCTTCATGTATCATGGCAAGATCTGTCTAGTAGAGGTTTGTTTGGGTTTTTTTTCAAAAAAAAAAAGGCTGACAAAACGGAGCACAAAGTACCTCATGAAATGTATATAAAACAGATTAATCAACGGTGTTTCCTCACTGATCTGAGTTTGCACACCAATTCATGTGCATATATGGAGGGCTTTTGGCAGGGAGATGCAAGGTTATCACAGAAAAATAAATTGCTTCTGAACAGTAAAAATACAATTGAAAAAAAACCAAGATCAAATAAAATTAGTCTGCAAGTACTGTTGCTAGAGGGCAAAGCACATACCCTACCACTGACATGGAAAGTAGCTGACAGTATAAAGTAGTAAATGAGAGTGTGAAAGTTCAAGTATATGCTGCCAATATCACCATATGTAACCCCAGTCTGATGTGATTCATTCTCACAAGAATCTTGCCCGTGCTTTTTGATTTGTTTTTAATGGAGGGATCTCACTGGACATGCTTGGCCCTTCATGCATGCTGGCTTTATGCTGGTGCCTGCCTTTGGCAATGTGGCTCAATGCTTGCACACGCTTCCAGCACACAGGAACAGTGGATTGCATGGGAGTGCCATCAGTGCCCCTCTGTGAGCCTGTACCAGTGTGTACCCTGTGCAAGTTATACTGCCTCGGGCTGCTCTGAATTGCACGTGTCCATTGTCCATGAAGTGTGGCAGGTGGGAAGGACTGATACAGCACAGCATCACACCCAATTCTCCTTGGCACCTCACTGTCCCAGTGATAAAAACCCAGAGCAACCCCTCCCCACCTCACTTGCTTATATAACTACAGATCCCTGCAGTCTTTGACCTTGAGCTAATTTAATCACTAAATACTAAACTTTAAATTATTTCTTTCCAAGAGGAGGCTCCATCCTACCATGTTCCTTACACATTCCCTTCAAAATAACTCCTCTCTCAGCAGGAGCAGCAGCTCTTGAGCAAGGTGAACACCATGTTCCTAAAGGCCACATTCCTCTGCACAGGTTGTGGGTGATGCCACTACAGCATCATCCTTAAGCTCACACAGCAAAAGCAGCCCTGGTACCACAAAATGTTCATCGATCACCAGAGGCATCATTCTTGTCTCACAGGGTGCCTCCACACTTGCCCAGACACAAAAATACCTGGGGTATCAGCTGACAGACCAGGCTAATTTTGGCTAAATCCCTGAGATTTTAGGAGGGCTGCAGCACAGCAGGCAGGACTGCATCAGCTGAGGCCTCCGCTGAACAGAGCCTGAGCAGGAGACACCTCTCTGCAAGCAGAGCAGTTTTGGGTTGCACTTCTCTATCCTTCCCACTAACACACTGTTTACCTCTCAGGAGAGGGGAAAAAAGGGAAAAACAAGAATGTTGTCTAAGCCTTTAAAGCCTCTGCAAAGAAAGGCTTTATATTTGTGTAGCTATAAATAAAAGAATGCTGTTTTATGCAGCTAAAAGGGAAAGTGACACCAGAGGGTTGCACTCTGGTTACATATAAATACTCTTTTTTTAAAGCAGTGGCAGGATGTGAACAATTCCACAGTAAGCATGCAGTTATCCACACATGCTTAGGATGACATGGGCATGCGAAACCACTCACTACTACTACTACTACACTCCTTAGTATTACAAAGTAGTCTTCTGCTTCAAGATCTTCCATGGCCTGTACACAAACTCCCTAGGAGCAGTGGGAAGGCACAATTATGAACCAGAAGGATCACACTAGCCAGGCCATGAACAGCTTGCTCTCCAAGTGAGGAGCCAGGATGGGTTTCTCCTCTCTTAAGGAAGTGCTTAATGGTTGGACTGAGGAATAGTTTATTTGGGGCTATATGCAGACTTCCCCCCCACCCTTTTCAACATGCTGGTTGGCTTTTTTTTTTAAAGCATAAATTATTGGTTTGAATAAATGGCCAATAATGTTGGTGGATGCTTGTTAAAACACTTCACCTTCTGAAACACTCATGGAGTCAGTTTTCAAGTAATAGCATACAACCTAGTGATTTTATTACCAGAAAAAGAAAAATCTCACTCTTAACCCACTACATACAAACAACAGAAAATCAAATCCAGCTGTGCAGGGAGGCTCTCACAGGCACTTTTTTTCTTAAAGCAGAGACCAAAGCAGAGCAGGGGTGTGCTTGCCCAGCAAAGTAGTATGCTTGAGCCTGTGTAATGGTGTTTGGCAGTGCCACATGAGCCCTCTAACCAGTCTGGGGACAGTTTACACCAGCAAGCACAGAACTAGTGAGCTAGGGGAAACAGGGAACACAGAGATGAACGCAGCACTGCCTTTTTTAGAGCTACTCTATTCCTGCTCTTCTGAAAGCAGCCAAAAACCTCTGTGGGACAGACTGCAGCCAGAGAAGTGAAAATTGCCACAAAGCAGTATTTCCCCAAAAAAACAAGAAAAGGAGCACAGGTCATCAAACCACTGCTTCCAAAGTGGGACAGAGACAGGGAGACACTACTACAGTAGGGAGAAGAATGACATATAGAGGGATCAGCCAAAAGGAAATTGTTCAGAAAATTTATTATGGAAGTTTCCCATCCCAGTGAACTCAGTTCTCTGCCCAAACACCTCTTTCCAACTGAGATAACATAGATCCCTCAGGGAGATCCTATCCATGCCTCAGGAAAGAACTTTTCTCTGTCTTCCAAAGAAAAAGTTTGCTTTTTCACACATTAAATTCAGCTGCTTTCTGTCTCCTGAATACCATGTCCAGGATCTATATTGCTTCCCTCTGTGATATGAACACACTTAGTTCTTGCAGAAGCATACCACTTATCTTTCAGCACTTCCTTCATTGTCCTGAAACACCTGACATGCTGACAATTCACTCTCCTTAGTAATCTATAGTGTTGGGTGAAGCCCTTTTTAGAATTTGTGGTGATAAAGTTTTCACAAATTTGCTGCTGGTTCATATTTCTAGGCCATAAGTATGTAATTTACTGATTTTTTTTGACCTCTCACCTTTTGCCAACTGCAAACCTTCTCCAGATGAAAGGTCTCCTGCAGATGTAAGGCACTGGGGTTGGCAGTCCTTGCAGACACAGGTGGCTGAAAGGCTGATATAATACAAGTCAAGACTGAATTGATTAGTTATCTCCCCCATTATTACAGGTAACTTTCTTCTGGGGTTGTTTCATTTTGTTTCCCACTCAGAAGAGACAAATTAAGTAATTTTGCTCAGCTTTTTCCCAGTGAGGAACTGAGTGCTGCATTCCCCCTGGCTAAGAAAACATTCATAACCTCCTATTAAGCTGCTACCCTTCTAAAATTTAGTTTGGACATGTCTTCTTAATTCAGCTTTTGTGCTTAAGACTTGCCAAACAGATTATGCTTTGCCTGGAGATCAGTAGTGCTGGTGAGTACACCACTTGTGTGTTTCCAGGTGTGCAGGTAGAAGCTATCCCTCCAAACAGCCTCTGCAGTGTACATGCATGAAACTGTTCCTGTGCATAGGTGGCATTTGTCATTGGCAATGGTCACAGTAATCAGTACCAGTGTAGTAACTGCTTTTGACAGTGACTTTTTCATCCATTATTGCTTAGCACAATCCTCCTTGTTCTTTTTGCACACTTCATGGTACAGCTGCCCTGGATGCCTTTCTCAATCCTGCCAAGGATAAAGTCCCTTTGTTTCATCCTTTCATTTTGGTTTTTGAAACACTTTTTGATAGTAGCCTTTGTACCTCAGCCGATTTTTAGGTATTGATGCCATTATCCATTCTTCAGAAGTTGGATGTTGGCTACAGATATTTCCTTCTTTCCCCCCATTTGTTCACTGAGTAAGAAGTGTTATCTTGTGCTGCATCATGAATGCAAGGTCACAGAATCACAGAATGGGTCAGGTTGGAAGGGACCACAGGGGGTCATCTGGCTCAATTTCCCTGCTCAAGCAGGCCTCTCTGTTCCAGTGCATGGTCACCTGCACAGTAAAGAGTTTCTTCCTCACGTTCAGGTGGAACTTCTTGTGCATCAGTTTGTGCCCATTGACTCCTGTCCTATTGCTCGGCACCACGGAGCAGAGCCTGGATGCACCCACTGACACCCCCCTTCAGATACTCACAGACACGGGTGAGGGCTCCTCTCAGTCATCTCTGCTTGAGGCTGAACAGGCCCAGCTTCCTCAGCCTTTCCTTGTAAGAGAGATGCTCCAG